>CM034060.1:2964032-3071894 GCA_019804595.1 Bruguiera parviflora
GTGGTGAAATACTGGGGCATCCCGAAGACAATTGTCAGCGATAGAGACACTCGCTTCACCGGGAGATTTTGGCTGGAGTTGTTCAAGTTGATGGGTTCCGAACTCAACTTCTCCACAAGCTTTCATCCCCAAACTGATGGCCAAACGGAGAGGGTTAATGCCTTGTTGGAGCTGTTCTTAAGGCACTACGTAAGCGCCAACCAAAGTGATTGGACTAGGTTGCTCGACATAGCCCAATTCTCTTACAACCTACAAAAAGGCGAGTCAACGGGGGCTAGTCCGTTCGAGGTTGCTACGGGACTACAACCAATGACTCCACACACTTTGGCGGTTGGCTACAAAGGGCCTAGTCCTGCTGCATTCAAGTTTGCCAAGGGCTGGCATGAAAAGTCCGACATGGTCCGGGCACACTTAGCCAAGGCAGCTAAGAGAATGAAGAAATGGGCCGATACCAGGAGAAGACACTTGGAGTTTGAGGAAGGAGATTTGGTGATGGTGAAACTCCTTCCCCATCAAAGCCGAAGGTTTGCTAAGGTGCACAAGGGTCTAGTAAGGCGTTACGAGGGACCCTTCCCAGTGGAGAAAAGGATTGGCAAACTAGCTTACCGATTAACTTTGCCATCACACCTCGAAATGCATCCGGTATTTCACGTAAGCTTGTTAAAGCCTTACCATTCCGATAAGGAGGAGCCAAGCCGGGGCGAATCCAAGAGGGCACCTACTGCCATAACAACCACGCCAGAACGTGATGTGGAAGACATATTGGCACATCGCGTCATTCCAAGGAGAGACACCCATCCAAGTTATGTCGAGTACTTTGTTAAATGGAAGGGGTTGCCGGACAGCGAAGCAAGTTGGGAACACGAGCTTACCTTGTGGAACAACGCTGATGTGATCGAGGCCTATAAGAGGGATGCGACGAGGGCGTCACCAGATTGAGTGGGGGAGAATGTCACGTGCCACGTGATATTGCCCGTCGAAGAGGCTTGTTCCAGCCACCACTCTTAAATTCCAGATTTTTGTAGAATTCTCTAGAAGCTTGTAGATAACTCCCTTATCCTCTAGGAAGATGTAAAGTTGGATAGAGCACACTTATCTTCTTGGAAGATGTAAAGTTAGATAGAATACTCTAGAAGGTGAATAGGAACCATTAGATCAAATAGATCCTAGCCATCCGTTGAAGGGGTGGAGGACTATATATAGCCTTAGGGAATTCATTTGTAACACATCCAAAAAATATACTATTCTCCAAGTTCTCCACATCGTTTATCTTCTTTGTGTGCGTCTTTCTATCTTCCGCTAGCAATATTGTAGCTCTTGCAACAGGCTGAACTAGCATTCAAGTTAGACGAATTGCTAGTGCCGCACGGGTCATTGGGTGTTCAAGGCCAAGTCCGTGACAAATGTTAGAGAGCAATGAGGAACATTTTAAGTAGCAACATTTGGGTGTCTCCACCCTGCAATTTGCTTGCTCCGACGACGCCTCCACCAATCTCGCCACCGCCGAAAGGTCAAGTCTTTTTACCGTCTTATCTTCCATTTTATCGGCTTTTCTAGTTATCCAATATAGCATTGAATGCCTGATAACTAAGCTCCTTTTGGTTCATTATCTTGTGTTTCATAATCACCTGGTTGCTCATGCCCTGCTTTAGAACCATACCCAGATGACCGTTTTGTCATAATTTTGTGTTTTCTTCTTTTTCTTACGATGTGCCCACCAACTGCTTGATTGTAGAGCTTGGTTTAGCCTCAGGGAAATGGGTTTTCATTGGTTGTACATTTTGCACTAGCTGCAAAGCCTATGAAATCTCTTTGTCAAGAACTTGATATATTAACACTCATGCCTGAAAGCATGCAAGACCTTTGAGTCATAAAAAGTTCTGATACCGAGTCGGGAAAATAAAAAGAAAAAAACATAACAAAACAAAAGAAAAATTTTAACTATTGGATGAAGCCTAGGAATGGATCGTGTCTTAAACTTTGATAGTTTTTATGTCCACTTCAAAAGTTTTCCGTTTGACGGCTGCCCCTGTGAAGTATATAGAGCTCTAAGTGCCAAAACTAAACTTTTTTTATGACTAACTTGTGTCTCAATGTCCTATGGGGGTTTCTTGGTGCCATTGTCTAAGGTCATGAGCGGTCCTTATTCATCAAAAGGGAACCTGAGGATTGTCTGCAATTGCTATAAGTTGTTTCAAAGTAGCACAATGTCCCAGTTAGCAGTAAAGTGGAAATAAAAAAAAAAAAGAAAAATTTATATATCTAATGATATCATTCTTTCAGCAGAATGGCTCTTTCAGTACAATCCTCATCCATTGGCTGAATCATTGATATCCTCCTTATGGTTGCTATAACAATTTCCAATCTGCATTAGATTGTAGACTATCGGTAATTTTTCCTTGCTTCATAATTTATTCCTCTTATCAACTAAGAGAATTGCTCTCTCCTTTTTTTCTTCTTCTTCTTTTTTTTTTTTCTTTTTTTGGGTGTTTAGGTGAATCATGGGGCTTGAACCTGTGACCTTTAGCCTTCAGTGGTCTCAGCCTCTACCATTGGGCTAAAGTTTTGGTGCCAAGTTGCTGCCATATTTTATTGTCTCATTTGCTGGAAGTTGTTACCAGTCCTTCCTCTGTGATCATGCTATTTAATTTTGATATGTCAAATCCATGCCTGTAGAGTTTCTTAGTTGCACAAACTTGGCTATTTTATTCACCATTTAGTTTTAATTTTCTCATTTACATATTCTGTTATCAAATTGTTTGCCTACTGTTATAGACCTTCTTATTTGTAGTATTGAATTTCTAGGTTGTGTGCAGGCTAGTTAGAGCTTCTCATGGGAAGAGTGCAAACATTATTCTCATTCAGGTAAGTGCTTGTGGAAGTTGAATGGTAGATCTCGTGTAAAATCGTAATGAGTTGTGCTGGGTACACCTGTTTATTTTGCATTCTTCTGAGCTTTGGAATGACATGAGCTACTTGGACTTTAGAACACTCCTTTTGTTAGCAAACACTCAATTTTGGAACAGAAGAAGGAAGAAGTAAATCACATAACCTTGGAATGGATTGAAACTTTTCTTTTTCACTTCCTTCTCCATGGAATACTCACGAAGAGTGTAACCTTATATTGTTCATTGTGTATCCAAAGCCATTAAGAGTTTTGGCATTGATGATCAACCCTTGGACATTCATCTTCCTTGCTTGCTTTTTGACACACATATATAATACACATTTGCACAAGCATCACATGCATTTAGTTGTGTTCTATGCGCCCATCTTGCTATTTTAAGGTTTTATTTGATCCAAGCTCCACTCATTCTTAAATATCCAGTATACTTGCCTGTATTATATTAAACATGATAAAGGCTGATATGTAATACAGAAAGGGAAGAGCAATAAGGGATGCAACGTAGGTAGACTATTTCCCAAGGAGGTTCTTATTGCATTGCTGGGTTAGAATGTAATCTTGATCCTACTGAAATGAAATGCCTTTTTGGAATGATGTGTATGTCATTACAATTTACAGGATCATTGCAAAAATTTCATTTCCAAATCAATTTTGCAGTTAGAGGATGATATTAAGGTGCTTTTATTTTTCTTCATCCTCTTTTTTGAACAACTGGTGTTTTCTACTCTGTTCCTCTTGAGGAAGTGACTTTAGAGTAAGTTTATCCAACTCAACTAATTAAGGCTGAACCAATTATCCACGGTGCAAGAGGTTCAACCCTACTTGAATCAGAAGGGAATGGGAGGATTTCCTTTTGCTTCCTTAGGCATGCACTATATGCCAATATCATCTAATTTGTGATTGTAAAACGTATTAAAGAAAATATTTGAGCATGTGATGGGATTGACACAGCCTTTTGTTACTTGTTGAGATAAAATTATGCATATTGAAACCGTCAAAATTTCAACTCTACAATAGGAACTATGTGAGCTGTATTACATCTGCCAAGCACAGAACTCTACAATAGGAACTATTTGAGCTGTATTACTTCTGCCAAGTGCAGAGGGAGAATTTCTTTCAGTGAGCTAAGCCTTATAAGGGTCACCCTACAATTCTGAGGTAAAAGTCTCAGAACATGATTAGCTTCTGAATTTTTACGTTAGCTGTGTTAATACCATGACCCATCCCAATGAAAGATAGAAAATTTAAAGCCTTTTCACTTCTTGATCCATTTCCTTTGAGTTGTCTACTGTTTGTTTTACTATGTAGGATGCAAAAACTGGCAAAGGAGTTGGGCGTAGTTATTCCTGTTAGCTTCTTTGAAGAGGCCAACAATGCACAACATAATTCCATCACCATAATTGATGCTGATGGAACTGACCTTGGCCTTTACAGGAAGTCTTGTATTCCAGATGGACCAGGTATCAGAAAGCTGAAACTTCATGGCTTCAATCTGCATTTTTCATATGGATTTCTTACACCATATTGTTTGACTTCAGGTTACCAGGAAAAATTCTACTTTAATCCAGGTGATACTGGCTTCAAGGTTGGTGTTTAGTCTCCACATGATTAAGTGCTTTTAGAATCTATTGTAATCAAAATGATTGTGCCTCAACTAGGTCAGTCACTGGTGCCATTGTTGAACAGGTCTATCATACTGAATATGGCAAAATTGGAGTTGGTAAGAATCCTGAAGTCTATCCTTTTCTTGGCCTTTTTTCTGGACATGCTTATCAGATATATTGTTTCTGTTGATTTAATTTTTAGTCATGCTGGAAATATTGTTTAGATCGAATGATGTACTGATTGGATGTATATGCAGAACAATATCGAGGAATTTGCTGTGCAAATCTTACTTGAAGTGGTAGCTAGCATGTACCAAAAAAGTAGCACAATTGTTGTTTGGTTCATCTGTTTTCTGCAGGAACGGCATGTACAAAACTTGAGGCAGCTAATGCTATTGTTTTTCTCTTTCCTCAATTAATGTCAGCAATATGTTGGGATCAATGGTTTCCAGAGGCAGCCCGTGCTATGGTGCTACAATTTGCAGAGATAATGTTTTACCCTATTGCTATTGGTTCTGAGCCTCAAGATGATGGACTTGATTCTCGTGAGCACTGGAGGCAGGTGATGCAAGGTGATCCTGGAGCTGATGTGTTACGTTAGCATACTAGTAGATTAAAATTTTGATTACAATGACGTTACTGGTTGTTTTTATTCAGAGTTATTTCTGTGTCTGATACATATTTGTGCCTGCCTTCTCCGAGGAGTATGTGTGTACCTTAATGCTGTCTAGTCCATTATATTTGAATAACTGTCTCCTTGATATGTGCACAATCCTTCTTCACTTTCCAACAAGCTCTTGCTTTGTTCCAATGACTGTCTTCTTGCATCTCATCCTCATCTGCTCTTATTGTTTTCTAGTCAAGTAGTGAATGCTATGACAGCTTGGAACAATTCAAAATTTGTGCTCTTGTTGTATATTAGAAGTTAATGATTGCACTCTTGAATGTTCTGGCTTATAGAGGAGGAAACTTTTCATTGTAGTTTATGTTTTTGACGTTGTAATAGATGGCTCCCATGTTGCAAAAATTTTCCACATGCAATGTTTCATGTAATGATATGTGTGGAGAAATGCTTCCTTAGATGGGTTTTAATGTCAGTTCTCACAGGTAAGGCTTCTGGCTTCAAATTGCATTGGGAAGGAAAGAATCCAGACAGCAAGGAAACAGTGAGATTACTTTTTATGGGGACTCATTTATAGTAGGTATCCAACTCCTCGATCTGCCATCATGCTTTTAAGTCATACGAATGATGTGAACCTATGGTGTACAAAGTGATGTTACCAAGCTGATACGCAGGACCAATCAGGGAAATAGTTGCAGCTGCTGAAGACAAAGAAGAAGCCGTTCTTGTTGCAAAGTTTGATTTGGATAAAATAAGGGCAAAGAGACACAGCTGGGGCATATTTCATGATGGACTTCCAAATCTATTCAAGGTGCTTTTGGCATTAGATGGAAATGATCTCTTGCTGTAATTGAATGCCTCTTATTACATTGTTACCTCATCCTAGAGGTAATTTGACACAGGAGCTATTCTATTTGTCATTTCTTTTCTTTTAGTTATTTGTTTTAGTTAGGAGTCATGTGATTAATGTTGAAGTATAATATATGAACCACATCCTGGACCTCACTTAATAGGTTAAGCTTGTAGGTAGAATGGTTTCTTGTTATAGTATCAAAGTCTTCATGACCAAGTGATCATAAATTTGAATCCTGCTGCTTTCACATTTAATTGTGAATTACTACAATTAGGCCCAAGTGAGCCTAGTTTGTTGACATTTTACCTAAATTCAGTTTTTATTTTAGTTTCTCTACAATATAAGCAGTAGCCTCATCCTGAAACATTTTCTATAAGCATGAACATGAATGTATCTTCAGAACCCAGGGGAAAAAAAATGAAAATAGTATTGCTGGATATTGATAAAATAAAAAAATTGTGCTCATTGAACATGATCCTTGAACATTGTTTTTATACCATTCTTTCAATGCCCTTTCTCTCTTTATGTTAGTATTATATTGCCTTTATCTATTTTTTGCAATGAATACAGTAGTGTCATAACTGTCACATGTTGCTGTGGTACATGACTATCCATTAGAAGATTCTCACCAGAAGATTAACTATGATGGTACATGTTGTACCTATGGACCTTAATGCAAAGTCATATAAGGTGGACCTACCATTCCTCATCCCTAGCTTGTCCTCTGGATGTCCAACTTGAATTCATTTAAAGAGCTTCCCACTATTCTTATTTGCAGGCTATTTACTGAAAGAATGCAGAGGAATCATATTTTTACATAATCTTAATAGTTAGTTTGGGTTATTATTTTTTCTTATTTTTCCTCCTTTTTCTCCTTTTGGGATGCATGGAGGGATGGTGTGGGTTGATTTGAGATTGGCAATGACCACTTACATAATTAAGATTCATACTTATTTGGTTGCTTGAGGAATTGTGTATCACTTTAGAAGGTTAACAGTACAACGTCTAAGCATTTTTGACAGGTGTGTAGCCTTAAATCAGTAACTTAGTTTGAAGATGGTCAAAATGAATTGGGGAGATGCAATGGCTTATACCTTGTAGGAGGTGAACCACACCAGCATCTTCCGAATTATGCTCAAAATAGTTGGCAGAGATGTTCTGATTTATTAGTGTCAAATGCCCAACTTGGAGTCTATCGCCAGTGTGACTACTGGATGGAGGAACTGCACAAGACACCTGCAAGCTTCATGATGGTTGTACTGGATAATATATTGAAGTCAGTTTCAAGTTCTATATATTGTAATAATCATAGTCCGAAATTATAGTTTGGGTAGCAGGTTGACTACTGCATCCTCCTTTACGTTAAGAATTTTCAGTACTTACAGTTAGGGCCATGTTTATATCTCATGATAGGTGCATGGCTTCGGGGCAAGATAAAGTCAAAAAGTTGAATCTGTTTAGATCAGTGGTGTATGTTTCCATGTATATATGCATACCCTACCTTTGAAATATCTCCTATTTAGTATGGTTCGTTTAATTGGAGGAAACTTGCTCAAAGGGTGGGATACAAATTGGGTTTAGGGCTGGTAAAGATGTGTTCAAGGTCAAAGCTTGCATTGTGTGGGATACAAGTTGGCCATCCAATGTTTTTTCTCTTTTCCTGTGACTAGGGGGAACTCATTATCAGAACTCCAATTAGTCCTTTCACACTCTAGCTTTGCGTGAGCTCAGGGGTGGGTTTCTGTGAATTTGACAGAATGAGTTCCAACCCGATTCTTTATTGACGTTGTGAAAGGTTGATTTAGGACCAACTTTGTCATGTCTTTGAGTCATTGCATCTGGAACAAAAGATACACAGGTGTTATGGTAAATGTGTGTTGAAGTTGAAGGTGTATTTTTTGATCAACTGTCGTTATCAAATTATCATAAAAAGAGATTACTATGTGTCCTTGTTACAACTTCACTTGCAATCTGCAATTTGTTTAAGTTGTCAACATAAATGTTCCTGTGGCTTTTTTGCATGTATTCTCTGATCATGCCAAACCATCTTAACTTGATCACAGATTTGTGGAAAGTGTGAGGAAACCCCATATCATTTCCTTCATGTAGCTGCTCAATTTCAGTGTTATTGCTACCTGGATTTCTGTGCTATCTGCTCTAAACATGCATGACTCTCCCATTGATTAATTCCAAACCAATGTGCATGCAGTTACTACTGGTTTTCAGTCCAACAAAATCAATGGCACATTTCACTGGATTATGGAGGCATCACAATATGCAGATTTCTATTTCTGTGTGATGATGAGATTTCCAGTGAGGGCTTGAGACTTAACACGTGGGAGGGTAAGGGTTGCTGGGTTGCAGTTGGGCATTAGCACTTTGATGCTTAAGCCAGTAAGAGGCTTGGGAGCCAAGATAGAATTGAGAGCACTAGAGAGGGTGTGAGAGGCATAATTTGTGGAGGGCAAGAGCCTTCTTATTTATAGAGTCATGAAGGTGCCCTTCCCACTACTTACTCAGGTGCTAACAATAAAGATCATGGGCCTATAAATAACTATGGTTGAGACTAGTGAGTCTATCTATGGGATATTAAGGCTCAGACCAACTATCTGATACGGGTCTTAAAGGGGGCCTGAGCCCTGAGGCCAGATAGGTTTAACTTAGTCTTTATCACTCCCAATATTATCTCATTGCTAAGGATACAGGAGAAGTGGGGTTGGCATGTTTCTGTAAATTGGAATTTGAGATATATAGTTGGATGATGCATAATAGAGCCCTTTCTTTGAAAGGACTTTTGTTTGATGCGGATATTGCTTCTTGTCAGTCTTTCTCACTGGGTGCCAAACAATTCATAATGCAAAATTTCATCTTTTTTCCTACGTGTTTTCTTAACTCATCTTGACCCATGCCATCCATGCCGAAACCTGATAAGGGTTAATACTTTTAGTACCTGTTCATGGGAAAGTTGTCATGCTTATTCTGCATGCAAGACCGGAATTGATTAGCAGGAACATATTACAGAACATGTGGCATAAAATATATTGGTAATGAGACTATGGCACTTCGGTTCATTACATTGTTGAGTCATGATTTATTATTTTAGAAAATTGCAGCATGGTTCCGTTCTGAGGATTAGTACAAAGAGGAAATTCCTCTCAACATGCCTTGAGTGGCAACTCGTAGTACCAGTTGACCATAGGCCAATTGGTAGAGGAGATTTCATACTTCAAAAGGACTGAAAAGCCATAGTTCTAGGGCAAAAAGAAATTCAAAGGAGAAAAGATTAAGATTGGAAATGAGGAGCAACCATGCTCTAGACAGTCAGGTCTTCATCTCTTTTCTCTACTTATTTGCAGTTCTGAAAGGAGGGGAAAGGAATTTGAGCACTTTTTCTCTAGACTGCAAAGGAGATGATTCCTCCTATTGCTGTTGCTCTTACATTCTCTGAATTTTCTAATTTTCTGCAGCTCTATTGTTGGCGTTGTCATCACGATGGTCACAATCACAATCATCACAACTGTTGGCTGTTTCTTCTGTTTGCTCTTGCTCATCATCTTCTGTAAAATTCTCTTCCATACCTTCCTCATATTCAGCTTCATCATACGGCTGAATGAACTGCAGCTTTAATCGTCCATCTTCTCTACATGCATGCAAAAGCTCCTGGGTGGGAATCTTTACTTCTTTAAGTACAAACCTGCCATCCTGCCGGTAAGACTTGAAGCAAACCCCAGGCTTCCCACTCTTGCTTATGCATGAAATCGGTGGAGGGAAAGCTCCTCCACACAGTCTCATTTTCCTTGACTCCCTACTTGTATTCTCCAACTTTGAATGGCTTTCCATGCTCACTTTCTTTTCCTGAGGTTGCCATTCTCTGTTCATTTCAGTCTTCAGGTTCTCAACATCATCAGAACTTTCAAAACCAAGTCCCTCGGTGCATAGTTGAAGGCTATCACTCTTCTTGTGACGACTTGTGCATTGATTCTTTATGTTGATGGATGGAATCTTCACGTTCTCATATTTGCTTCCATAATTATCATTGCTAATGAGACTTGTAGTTTCTGTTTGTGGGTTTGAATCTATAGAAGATGAAGAAGAAGAAGAAGAGGAAAAGGATGATGTGGGAAAGGAAAATGAGGAAGATGGCTGCTGGGGATTCTCTTTGAAATGAAGCTCACCAAATATCTCGATGACGGAGGACTGCTCAAGGGGCTTTACAGGCTTGAGTTGATTCCACTGCGAGAGGGATTCAAGCAGGGCTGGATTTTCAGGCAATGTCTTCTCAAAGATGTGTTGGAAGCCTCCACAGGCAGCCATAGCTTGGAAAGGTTCTGTCTTTAGGATGCTCTCAACAGGAAAAAGGAAATGGAAAAATGAAAGCTAAGAGAGCCTTTTTTTTTTTTTTGTAATCCTTGTGGAGGGAGTGAAAGAAGCACGAGAATGATGAGGTTTGAAAAGATCAACAGACGATGCTATTAACTAGGGGAGCTGTGTGGGCTGGCATGCATCAACTTCTTTTTTCCTTTGCTTCGCTAGTAGGTTATTGGTGTATATCTTCGACTGGAGTGGAATATGGTTAGGTTGTTTAGGAGATCTCTCCAAGTTTAGTGGTCATAATGTGCGTAATCTTCTTCTTAACTTTCTTGCAAATTGATGCATCGGTGTGTGATTTCTCATATCTACACCAAATTTTTTTTTTCTTTTGACCCGTTAATGTTGATGATTATATATTTTATGGATATAAATATGCTGTTAAGATTCTTAAAACAATATTTCAATAATATTGATAACTATAAATATAACTATACACGTATACATATGTAAATCTTTTGACCCAAAAAAATTAAACTTCTCTTAAGTAAATGACGAAAACCTTCAATTGGCTTTTTACATTTGATAATTCTTTAAATTATTATTGTAATTTTTTTAATTATATTTTTTTCTTTTTAGTTACTAATAATTTTAATTTTTTATTATTAATTTATAATTAATATATATTAACTCAATGTGAGGTATCATATTAACTAATTAATGTCAATCTAAATATTATATTATTATTTGTTATGGTTTAATATTTGTTAAAATTTTTAAATTAAATTATTATTACAAAATATTTAATATTTTAAACTTATACAAAATATCTCAAAAAATTTTATAATATAAAAAATTCAAATTTGCCGTAATTTATTTGTAACTCTAATTATAGAATGTGTTGTAACTTTATTTATGGAGTGCATACAAGATCACCTAAGAATCTTTTATTGTCATTAGCGACAGGATTTAACTTCCTAATCCATCAGAATCAACCATTTGACATTATCAAACATGGATCAGCCAAGAGTGAGCCACAACCAGGAGACCCTGATGCCTGAATATTCTGAAAGATCTCTTCACATGTTCACACCTTTTTCAGAAAATGATATGACTGCCACCCTTTCACTTTCAACCACCCTACGTTGGTACTCAAGTTCAATGCAACTGCCTGCAATGTGTGCCCTGTTGTCTCAACCATAAAAAGCCCTGCGGTCGCGTGACTTTCTTTAGACATAGCATTCCGGTGGCTCAGCATTGCATTTCAGCATAAAAAATCCGCATATTCTGGTCCAGAATGCCTCGGATAGTATATTTACCGCTGCCAGGGCTCCCAACAAAAATAAATGAATCATCAAAAACCATTACAGCAGATGGGATGTGTTCAATTCTCACCAAGTATAAGAAGAGAGAAAACCAGATGAATCGATGATGGCAGATGATAAAAGGCTAATAACAGAGATTATGCACCATCGACCATGATGCATTTCAGCTTAAGTGAGTAATAGTTGTCAGCTTTTGATGTAAAAAATTGTTAATTTCCCACTCTGGATGTATCATCCATGAAATTAGAAATCCATCCCGAATGCAAAGTAAAATAGATGGACAATTCACACACTCGCACTACTTTCACATCAAACATACAAAGCAACCCCAAATAGAATCAAATGAGGCCAGAAGTCTGTTAGGCTTCCTTCACCGCCAAGCTTCAATACGCTCTGCCCTTGAGTCTATATGGCTCAAATTGCAGATTCCCCTGGTCTTCTCCGTAGGTGCTGTTGCACAGATAACGGATTGCTGCCTATTAACTGTGCGATGACTCTTTCTGTGACTTGAATCACTTGATTGGCTGACCTTGAATTTTGCAGTACTTGCTTCAAAGCCAGACTTCAGACCTTCAGGTCCACCAGAACCTGTTTCATTCACCAAGGGGTCAACCGGAGTAGTTGTTTCACAAGACTGACATGTATGAGCAATAAGCTTCTCGGCAGGATTTCTAGAGCTGTAATCTTCTCCATCAGCTATGACATTGATCTGACTAGAATTACAACTTTCTATGACAGGTTCTTCAGTAATGAAGGCTTGCTCGGTTGTTTCATTGTCTTTGTCATTTTCTTTCACACAAGATTCTGCGGGGCTTTCATGACCATTCCCATCAAATGGCTCAAGACATGAAGCAGTCGTTTGCTCCACCACAGAATCTTTCCTTTCTTGCAGTGTCCTCAAGATGAGCATCTGGAGGAAGTTCATCACTTGAACTGCATACCTTAGTGCAGTCAAAGGATCTGCCATCTGCACAACAGTTTAGACAAAAGACACCACCATCATATTTGCCAGCAATTCCTATAAGAGCCTTGCATATGTTATGTGACAGACAGGCCATCAGTTTTCAGTTGCTGACTTTTCTGAATGATCAATCCATTATTTTTTTTTTTTGCATGCAGTTACAGCATACAGTCCAAGGTTTTGAAAGATTCCTGTGGATGTTAGCACAACTACATATATAAGATCTTACCCAAATGGAATTAGTTTGGGAACCTTAAAAGAAATGTTCAAAATAAAAATGTGGCACAAAGATAATAAGAGTATGTGATGTCTCTGGAATCCAAATAGATGCAGAAACTAACCTGGGTCATGTTTGGTGCAAAAACCATTGCTATGTTACGAGCATTCATCTTGTTTACATGTTCTTGCTCTACAACATCAGCCATCAAGTTAATGGCCCAATCCAAAAGAGCAGCCTCTGTATGGGGTAGATGCCTCACGAGCTCAGCACAATCTTGTTCTGTTTGGCATTGATTTACATCTTCAGGTGATAAAGAATCCAGAATCCCACTTGGAAGCTCTCGAAACCAAGCCTAAACAAAGAATTAAACTTCAATTCAACAAAAAGTGTGAAGAACACAATGTTGGACAAAAAAGCACTTCCCTCAATGGAAACAACATATTGAATATTCTAATGAATAAAAGGCAACTATTTATCCAAAAAGTCAGATAAATGAATAAGATCACTCTGGGAGTTGTGCATCTATCATTCATTCTCTCTTTCTGGCTTCTTTTGGTCCCAGTAGGCAGTAACATGACATTGTAGTTACACAAATCAGAGGCAACACAGTGAAGCTGCTATGACAACATTGGTGGCACACTGGCATAGGCAACAGAATAGTGCCATTTTTTCATTGCGGAAATCACAAAAAGTTTCATTTAAAAGAGGTCTTATGGGTGTAAGCAGTGGCAACAGCTTCAGTGGCAGTGACTGGGTGGCAAAGCAGATAATAGCAATTAGGCTGTGTAGCTCTACAACCATGACTGCATTATGAGGTGACTCAGGAAGTAACACCACAGGTGAGGAAATGGCTAATGGCTAATAAAAAGAAATGAAGACCAAAAGGAGAGGAAAGCTTTCAATAGCAAGAGCTGTGCTGGAATTTGATTTCGTTAGCAACAAGCCACCAAAGTGAGATTGAGGAGGAAAAGGAAAAGGAAAAGGAAAAATGTCCTTGGGCCGTAAACTTGAGCTTCCCTAGTAGCCAACAATACAATGAAGCCCAAAAGATACATTGATTACTCATGAGGACATGCGCAATGATAAATTTATAAGAGTTGTGCTCACCAGAAGCCTCACAATTGCATTATCAAGATCATAATAATTCTTTGTCGTAACATTGGAGCAAATCAACTTCCATGCACTGGCACATTTCAACCATCCTTTTATCTATCTGACTAAACTCTTTTAGAATCCCATCTCTTTGAATAGGACTGAAATGCCCATGTAGAGCTTTACAAGTATATTTAAATGGGTAATGAACATGTCACAGTACTCTATCTTTTTGTTCAATCCCAATTGGACTGCCAAAATTCAGTAAGAGAATCTAAATCAAATATGAAAATTCCCTTCACATTTAAACAGGTCATTAAGAAGGATAAGCATAATGGGGAACGCAGTGCTAATGTGTTATACCTTTATCAGTCCTGCTAAACAGTGTACATCAATGCCTTCTGGTACCACTCCTCCATTTAATTGATCCCTAACATACTCCTCCTGACTGTTCTCCGCATTAATTCTGAAAATTCCTTCAGCCTGAATCCAATGGTTAACAATTTGGTTATGACTGCCAGACCAGAATTGACGAATAAAAATCCAGCTAATATCACGTGAAGAATCCTGCCCACGAGTTCGTTAGGAAAAAAAAGACAAGTTTCTAATGATGCTGATCCTATTCTCAACCTATGGGTTGAGCATAATGATGCTGATCCAGAAATTGACAAGATAGAGAAAATTAAACAAGGTGATGTACCTGCAAGCCTCCTTGAGCATACAGTCGTCTTTGCATGAGCAAGAGTATGGTTGGCACACTGTTCCCCCTGGAGTCATATGATAACTGCATAGATTCTGTAGAAACTCCAAAAACAGTTGCACTGCATGGCAAAGTTTTGACCTTAAGAGGTGAACAGTGGGGGCAACAATCATTCTAGAAATGCTGAAGTAATTTTGAACAACACATAGTCATCGGAATATAGTACTAACAAAAAATAGTCACTAATCATAATTATCATGAAGAAGCTGCATTATGAAAGACATCATGAGTCTGTGTTTGGCTAAAATTTTACGTTCTCATTGAAAATCAGGAAAATAGAAACTAGGTCTATAAAACAAAACCAATAGGAGAAAATACAAACAAATATTTAGCACCGTTTCTCTTTCTTCCACGGGAAGAGATGGTAACAATGAATAAATGTGCTACCTTTGTGTCTTTAATTTTTTTAGTTGGTGAGGACCCACACAAATGTGGACACTAGACCCACTGGAACTTCTGATAAATAAGAAATTCAGTATTTTCCCAACATTTAAACCAAACCAAGCTAATTGAATTCCTGGAAGAAACAAAGGCTTTCTCAAATACTGGCTAGCACAATGTCCTTATATGCATTCATTCAGAGTCTCGATCCTAAAGAACAAGCAATCCATGAGAAGAGATCATAGCACCCAGCAGTTCTCAGATGTCCTCATGCAACAACTGCAAAACTTTACTGACAAATTCATTTTATTCGCTGAGATGGAAATAACCGAGCACAATAGAAAACCAAAGAGAAGCAAAGAGCAAACCAACAATGGGTACAAACCCCCAATCTCCAGAACAGGATAAGCCAATAAGTCAATCAAATTAGTAACAATGGATCCACCAGATGAATTCCATAACAATGCTATCAAGAACTTGAATTGAGCAAATACATCATCAAAATGCGAATACTATTGATTTACTGCAGAAATTCACAGAAGCAAGAACTGCATTTGCCATTTCTGTACTAACCAAGAAAGCATAAAACAGCAAGAATCCCACCAATCAGACATAGCAAATTCACGTAATGCCAATATTTCTATAAGCCATTACAACATCCAAGAAAGAAACAACCACCACCCTAAAATAATATAAATAAATAAATAAAGAGCAAAGTCTACCAATTAAAAGGGAACCCAAGAAGAACAAAACCCTCGTAACATTTTCAAGAAAGGAAAAGGCAAAATGTACCTAGCACTGGGAGCCCTCCTAGGCACTTCAGGCTCAAACTCCACAGGCAATCCTAAGAACCCATTAAACCTATCGAAGGTGACATGAGCCACGTGTTGCACATCGGATGGCCAGCCAATCTCCATGGCACAAAGCTCTCTTCTTTCACTCTTGCAGGCCACCAGGGACTTCCTAAGAAGAGCAACAAGCAAAGCCAACAAAGAAAGCTGATCCCTTTGGCTTCTTTCTCTCTCTTTTAGCAAATCCTCGTCTGGGTCACAGTCAGTCACGGCAGAATAAAACCCCTCATCCTCATCGCCGCCGCCGCCGCGGCTGCCGCCGCAACCATCTAGTGATAGTGTACGAGATAAAGAAGAAGGGGGTGCGCAGGATAAGGAAGAAACAGAAGGAGGAGTAGAAGAAGAGGAAGAGGAAGGAGGAGGAGAGGTGGTTGGAGAAGAAGGGAAATGGGAGGGAGAGTGGAGGACCTCAGTCATGGCCGGTAATGAAAAAGACCCTTTCTTTACAAACCAAAAAAAAAAAAAAGAAAATCAATAAAATGAACACAAAAAGAAAAAGGAAAATTCTTGCTTTCTTTTTGGGGTTTTCCCTTTTGAAAAAAAAATAAAATAAAAATTATATATATATATATATATATATACGTGTGTGTGTGACAATCAGATTGTTGTAGTTGTTGTTGTTGTTGGTGTGGTGGGAAGTGCTGAAAGAGAGAGAGAGATGAAGAGGGAAGGTAGTGGTGGAGTTGGATTGAAGGAATGGTCTTTTAGTGGGACGTGAGAATCATTAACTCTCCGTGTATCTTTCTTTCTCAATTCCTCAAATCTTCTTGGCGTTGAAGGAGCCCAGAAGAGAGAGAGAGAGATCGAGAGAGAGAGAGAGAAAGACAGAGAGCTGCCGCGGTGGGAAACAAATTGATGTGTATAAAAAGTAGAGGGTTGTCATTGAAACTATAAATTAATTAATTTGGGGAGCTTCAGATACAAGAATTGGCTGCACTGCTTTTGTTTTGTTCGTGGGTTTGAAGGGTTATTTATTGAAAATGCTCTCTCTCTCTCTCTCTCTCTCTCTCTCTCTATATATATATATATATATATATAAATAAATAATATTATTAAATAAAAAAATTTTTTTTTTTTTCAAAATTTAAAAGTATTACTTGAAAAAATCACTTTGAAAATTTCAAAAAAAAATTAATTTTTAATTTCTTATTATTGGTATTATCTATCTTTTCAATTTTTTCTTATACCACTCATCTTTATCTCTCGTGTGCCTTATTCTTCCTTTCTCCACTTTTAATTTCAATATTTTGAATTTTTTTTCTTTATTTTGTGATTTTGTTTCTCTTATTCTTTTGTCTTTATTTTTTGTCCTTATATTTCTTCCTCTCTCTACCTTATCTTTCTTTCTTTATCTTGTTTTCTGTTATTTATATATATATATTGTTTAGTTAAATAATTTATATTTAAATAATATAATATTTAATGTAATAATATTAGTGTTAACTTTATTATTATAAATTTTTAGTGTATGAAAATATAAACTTTTAATTTCAACGTGTAATTTTTTTAATTTTATTTAAAATTAAACTATATAATAATTTATTAATTTATTATTAATAAATTATATATTAATACTAATTTCTAAAAATTTAGTATGAAAAAAAATTAAAATGAATAATAAATATTATAAGATAGATAATAAATTAATTTAAAAATATTTAAGTTTATAATAGTGTCATAAATATTAAATAAAATTAAAATTAGATGAATAATTTAAAAATAAAAAATATAATTATTACATGTTACTTATAACTAAATTTATAAGCAAAATTTTACTTTATAACATTATTATAATCAATTATAAGTACTAATGTTTAAAGAAAAGTATTTTAATAAAGTAAATTAATATTTAAAATTTAGTAATTTAATTAAAAATAAAAAAAATTATTTAATTTTATAGTGTGAAAAAAAATAATTATATGTATATTGAAATTTTAATTTTATTAAAATATTAAAAATAATATAAATTAATTATTTAATTAATATTAAATATTATGCAATTTAACTAAAAAATTTATAAGTATTTTTTACTCAAAAAATTGCTAAAAATTATGACTTTCTCTTAGTTTTGACTATATATATATATATATATATATATTATCATCATCATATTTTTGGGTTTGCAAAAAGAAAAAGAAAGTGGTATTTTGCTTGACCTGAAATATGTCTTGTATATGATATCTGTATTTTTTTGTCCTACCTTTTTTTTATTTTCCTTTTGGATCCCATTTCCTTAGGAGTTCGGTTTATCGTCTTCCACAATGCTATGCCATCATTATTCAGTAATAAGTGCAATACTCGTGGCGCAAAATTGAGAATATGATTTTGAAAAAAGAAAAAAAAAAAACATAAAATGGCAAACTATAAAATCAAAGTAAAAAGCATGGTCCAAAGCTCCCAATTAGTTACTGGATATATATTTTTTTTTTTTGGTCATCGAAAATGGAAAAAGAAAGGTAATAATATATACTTCTTATGTTTAATTTTTATAAACATTTTGGTAAGAATTAGAATCTGTAACATTTGGCATAACAATAAATAATATCTTTTTTAAAGATTTAAAAAAAAAATTAATGGTGAAACAGAGCCTAGTCGTGAGTACATAGGTCAATGTGACACGAAACAGATTCTTCAAACTTCCAACATGAAAGGGCTTTTACGAGACTCGGGAGGAAAGCAGGAGACTTTAAGAAGTGGTGATGTGTTCTAATTTTAGAAAAGACAGAACATTCTCTTCCTGTAAATTACGGTGGGTGGCCCCCCCCCCATCTTACTCTCAATCTACATCCGGCTAGGGACCCAGTTCCTCCCTCCCTTTTCGGCTTCCCCTCTACCGTACGAGGACTTGGGGATGGGAGAAGGAGAGTGAACTCAATGCCGAGTGCCATCACACGAGAAAATTCCCCCACTCCAATGTGTCGTACCTTAATTAATTGAGATGGTAGTCTGCTGAACAATTTTGGGGCTTTTAAAAAATATATATATATTAATCTGAATTTATTATGATAAATTTAAAATTTTATACCATAATATAATATTACATTTTAAATTTATTAATATTAAAATTAAATATAAAAAATTTGTTTAAATTTAATAATATTTTCATGATAATTTTTTATAGAAAAAACTATATATGCATAACAATAAGTAACCCTTAATTTTAATTTACATTTGTGATTACTGACACACTTATAATGTTTTTTTTTTCTTTTTTTTTTCGGTTTTTGACCAAAGAATTCAAAGAGCCAATCGCGTGGGATTTTTTCACCTTGGATATTATTTTCCACAGCTAAAATCAGAATTCACACAACAAAAGGGTTGAAGGATATAGAAAAGAAATGCCTGCTGGCAGATTGGATTTCCTCTTCCCCTTAAAACTCGCTATAGAAGTGTGCTGTCAATAGCACAAAATCTCACACATTTCTAGAGCTAAGCAGTTGCTAATTGTAATTTGCAAATACTATCTACAACAGGCAATGGCCAAACCAGACCATACCTACCCTGCTTCACGAAATACTTACATAGAATAGTAACACTCGACGGCTTGTACATTCGCTATCTGTAATAACGAAGTCCCCCGGTTGAACTAGGCAGACCCTGTTCCGTTTTGGCCTAAGACTGGTGTCACGTTACCCCAACAAGCGCAGCCCCATTGCCCCGAACCGACGCTGAACTGCTCTATGCCTATTACCAGCTCTTATAAATACGCACAATCCCACTCGCGTGTTTCAATCTAAATGGCTTGCAATGCAGTTTAAGTGCTCCGTGCATCGCCATCATGGCAATCACGTTGCGCAAATCTTTCCACGAATGGAAACGGGATCAATCCATATCTTAACATTGTCAGGCTAGCTCATGTAATGCTTTTCATTTTGGGGAAAGTTTGCAGGTCATCGTCAAGACCATTGCTGACAAAAATCTGGAAAGTACATGAAAGATAGTTCAATAGGAAAAGTGGTAAACCAACCAAGAGGCGATCCATGTTTAAACCCGGTTTATTGCATCCTACCACCAACCATTCCGATCCCTTCTCACATTCTTGACGCTCGAGCACCCTGACTATTCATGGACTTCGTCAGACTTCTTTGAACCAGATTTGAGATACCAACCTAAAGCACCAAGAATGGTAACAGCACCAGCCACAACTGCATAATTTCGGTATTTATCAGCCGAAACTTTTTCATTAGATGTTCTTCCAGTTGAAGAAGCTGAGGCACTTGGTTTCACATCAGTTGCCGACCCAGTTGAGGTCGGAGTAGCATTCTCTTCTGGTTTAGGGCCCTAAATAAAGCAAATACATGAAAACATTAACATTAGAAGATTAATTTACTCGCATCCAAGCAAACTTCATTAACCAAAGAGCACACATATCAAATTAAAATCAGGGATAGCACATGAATGTACAAATACATGCACTTGTGCGTATATTCTATACACATTCTTATCCTTTGGATGCAATATATTGCTTTACACATTACAACAAAAAATAAATTCACAACAACATCCTTGCTACATTAAAGAATGAGAAAGGTCCTATGGAATGAACTCCACACAACAACAGTAATAGCACCAAAAATGAGACAGGACAACATCAGGGTACCTGGCTATTTTTAGTTAAATGACAATAAGGAAAGCACCATGTGGGAAAAGTGAGAATGACATCTTGTTTGGTCTGTTTTTGTTATGTGTATTAAATAGTTCCTCCTCAATGATAGGCTACAATACCCATCTCACATATGCAAGAATAATGAAGCTTAACAACCCAAAGAGCACCACAGAATAATCAAAAATCAAAGGCCAAACATCCTCAAAAAGAAAAAAATACACTCAAAGTATGCACACTATCCTCATACCTTACGGGCAAGCTTCTCCAGTTTCTCTTGCTCAACTTTCTGAAACAAAAAACAGACGTTACACATTACCAAACCATCAGAAAATCACGTGGAAGCAAATGAAACTTGACTCACCAAAGCCCGGGTATACATTTCAATCATACCATATACATAGGAAGAAAACTTTATAGGGAAAAAATATGGCAAAATTTCTAAAACATCCATATTATGCATAAAACAAATCAAGGAGAACGCAGGAATTACCTTGATGTAGACATTTTCTGCAGCTTTTTCCTCCTCGCTAAGTATTCTGCCACCACTTGAGAACCTTCGGGACACAAATCTTGTAGCTAACCTTGACATCATGGTGAATGTCTGTAAAACCCATAAACAAATATACTGGATAATAAACTGCCAGCATTATACCTTTACACCAGAGAAAAAAAGAGTTTAAATAAAACTAAGCAGCCTGAATTGAAGGGTGAGGATCAGTGCAAGGGTAAGCTTACTCAATTGTGACTAGGAGGTGACATTTCCAAGTCACAAAAACTTGTTTGTGAAAAACAAAGGGCAATATTGCGTAAACATAACTTTTCTGCAAAGTCCATGTGAGAGCCATATGCACTAGGACACCCTTTTATAACTAGCCTGCCTCAGCCTAGGTTTGTCTTTCGTTCTCTTCACCCTCTTCTTCAACCACCCTCAATCAGAAAACCATAAGACACAATGTCTCTCCTTCAACATACAAGTTGACCATCACGTGGGAAATTTAAAACTCTGAAGCACCAAACCTTCCAAAATCAAAATTGATGACAATATTGATTCCACAAATGTCAGTCTCTCAGCCCCCCCCAACCCACTCCCACACGTCTTCCACACCTATGTCTACGTTGCATTACAATACCGAAGCAGGTTAACACAGAGACGCACTTTGAATTTCGGAAATACAAACTAGAGAGGTCCAAGAACAATTATACAAGCAATTGCTCTCATCGCCCTCCCAAAAGGGTCTAAGCTAGCAAGCATCAAATCCTCAAATTCCAAAAGAACCCCAGAGCACCCTTTACACAGAATAAAATAAATCAATAAATAAATAATCTAAAAAAGTAACATCTAACAAAAACAAGTGATCTAACAGTTATTTTCCCGCAAGAACTGACTAGTTTAACACACGTATTCGCGATTCATGAAAGATATTAACACCCGTTTTGTTAAAAGAAGAAGAAGAAGAAGAAGAAGGAGAAGAAGAAAAAGAATCATAACACAAGGAACGATGAAGAAAATTAAAGGGTTTGCGCGAAATTGCTTACCTAAGAGAGAGAGAGAGAGAGAGAGGAGCTTTTGGAGGAACGGGCAATGGAAGGGTTTAGAGGAACGGAAGCCAGGTGGGAGTGGTGCTTGCTTTGCGTCTGGTTCTGGGTTTATGAAACTGGGGGGCCCCGGCTGGGACGATATCTTGATATTGAGGTAAGGCAAGGAAGATTCTCGCCGTCCGATCGTTGATCATGATCTTGAATTCTTTTTCCTTTTTTTTTTTTTTTTAGAAAAATAAAGATAATAACCCCCCCCCCCAAAAAAAAGGTGGAGGGATCACATGCATTTACCCAGAAATAAATAAAATTTACCATATTACAAAAATACGATATTTGAATTTCAAATTTCACCCACTTAGGTGGTCGAGACTCAGTAGTACTTATTTTCTGGTGGGGGTGCTCCGTGAGTGATTCATTCGGTGGAAGCCATGGGGTTGGGGGGGTTTGCATTTCGTTAGTTAGGCCTTATCGTTGATGGAGTTGGCCCAGTTTTGGTCAGGATTTTGTTAATTTAGGAACGGTTCGGGCTGCCCTAAGCTAAGTTAAGAATAATATAGACATAAATCTTTAAGTCCGACCCGAGTTATTATGCGGGTCTGAAGTATGAGTGAGGGTTCCCAACTGAAAAAAGGGCTGGGTATGATCCTAATGCGAGTCTCTGAAGTCCAATCTCATGAACAACTGGCCGATGGAGACTCTCGGAAATTGATTTCTTCCGCTAGGAAATGGGGTTTGCTGGGTCTGTGATCTCATGTGGTCCTCACCTAAACCAATTAGACTATAATGGGACATCCCCCCCCCCCCCAAAAAAATCTAATTTTTTTATGAATTTTTACAATTAAATTATTTATTTTTTATTTAAATCTTATATATATATATATATATATATTTAAAATTTGTTCCAATTTCATTTTTTCAATAATAAATAATAAAAGTATTAATAATTTTGGTTTGCTTGACCTAAGTTCTAACAATTTGACCACCTTTTGTCAAAAATAGAATAGATTTGAAATAAATTTAAAATATATAGGATTCAAATAAAAATATATATTTTTATTCGGTTTATTTTGTAATCTTGCTTGGTTTTGTACTTGATCACGAGAGTTTGGTCCTTTTCATCTTTTTAGTTTGTTGTTCTTCCGATTTTGCTGGATTTTAGTTTTCGTGTTCTATCATGTGAGGTGGCTTTTGTTCTTTATTTGTTGGTATGCATGTATTTTCACAGGTGGTCCTTTTAGCTTCTAGCTTCTATCAATCTTGTTTTTTTTTTTTTTTTTTTTTTGGTCTGTGACTATGAGAAGGAAGGGTTTAGGGCACAAAGAGCTTTTTGGGTCATTTTCATGAAATGAACAAACGCGTTTTGTTCCCTAAATTTTGTCTTAGATGAGAAAATTTTGGCGAATTTGAACCTCGAATTTTTGTTGCATGAAAATTTTGCTAATTGTTGAAAACACAGAGAACAAATTCATACTAGTCCTGATTTTCCTGTCTCTTGATGTTGGATTTTAAATGCCACACTTGTGTAGCACATGTTTGCCAAGTGAGTCTTCTATGCATGTGGTTGAATGTGACATGGGGCTTGTTGCTCACATGTTGAATGCATTTGGCAAGTTCTACAGGCTAACTAGGCAAAGCCTAAACTATGTATAATACATGAAAAGTTCCATGTTTTGTGTGAAAATTTTGGGTGAAGGTAATTTTGTTTTGTGCCCTGCGACCTTCCAACTATTTTTTTGGGGGGGGGGGGAAGAAAGAAAATAACAATCTGCGAAAAACAAAAGAGTTCATAAAGGTTTCCCCTCTTCATTTCCTGCTAGTTCTTTTGAAGATCTTGTCTCCTCTGTCGTTTCCTTTGTTACTTTTGGACTCTTGATTAAGTTCGCCATAAAAGGAGCTTCCTGGTAATATGGATCATGGAGTGCTTTAAGTTCCATTGTATGGTACAATTTGAAACACAACTAATCAACAGGTGGGGCGATCCCAAGGTTTGAACGAAAATTTATGAGATTCAGAAATTCTTCCCTCGTCCTCCCCTGCCCCTTAATTTTTTTCAGTAGTTTGGTATTGCATTGTGATTCTAACTCAATGTCAGAATTAAACTATTGTAAATCTTGTTGCGTACAAGGCTTCCATTTGATCTTGCTGACAGGTCCAATTTGTATTCAGTGTTAAAAATGACGACTGTGAGATTGCCCTCCCAAAGCGTGCTAAAAGCTGCACCACAGACTAGGCTCACGCCAGCACCATTGTCAAGAGTCCAAGCTCACTGGGATCAGTGAGGAACATCTCCAATTATTTTGGTTTAAGATGCTCATCCAATTTCAAAGCATCAATGGCAACCTACAAGATTAAACTGATTGGACCAAATGATGAGGTGCACGAGTTTGAAGCCCCCGATGACACATATATCCTGGATGCAGCCGAGAGTGCAGAAGTTGATCTGCCATATTCTTGCAGGGCTGGTGCCTGCTCAACCTGTGCCGGGAATATAGTCTTGGGCTCCATCAATCCATCCGACGGTTCCTTTCCGGATGAGAATCAAATGAAGGATGGGATGGCAATGTGCTGACATGTGTTTCGTACCCGACTTCGGATAGTGTGATTCATACTCACCAGGAAGGTGAACTTTATTGAGCCTGTTGTTCTCTGAGAATTGCCTTCAATGAAGTTCGTCGTCTGAGTATCTGTTACAGATTAGAGCCATAAAGGCTCTTGTGCACAATTTGGTTAGATGCCACCCCATTTAGTTTGTGAAGTTTAGTGTGTTGCATGTCTTCTTGGTTTGGGCTGTTCTTAACCCTTGTTCATGGTGTTCTATCAGACTCATTGGTATCATCTGCATGCAGCGCCAAAAATGCAGAGTAAAATAAGTCGAAAAGGAAGAAATGCAATATGCCATGATATTGTTATCGCTTTCATGGCTTGAAAGATTACTTCTTGTTGAATATAAACTCGAAAACTCGAAACATTAAATAAAAGAATAGTGATATTTATTATTACTCCAATTTCTTAACTTTTTGTTGACTATATTATGCAAAAGATTAAAAATTTATGTAGAATTCATCTTTTTTGTCAATTCGTAAAGTCTAACACTCATTTAAGACAGTAAAAAAGACAAGAAAAAAAAAATGGAGAGATTGAGTTGTGATGTACATTATTATTTTCGTGAAGTTGTTTTACTTGTCGTGCATGCACCATATAAACCTTTTTTTCATCATTAAATGTATTTTACACCACAGCATCGTGTGGGGCTAGCAAGAAAAATAAATTCATTGGTTTTGAATACGGAGGACAATGGTCCTTGTTTCCTCAAGGATGTTATATAAGAACTTGATCCCCTATAAATAATAATATATATATATATATAATTATTATATAAAAATCAACATAGTAAACTATTAATCGGGCAAGATTGGAAATTTTAAATACCATTCCATCTCGTCCCATTTAAGTGGTAATCCCCAATCACCAATAGGAAATTGATCTCATTTTTTTTTTTTTTTATAAGGGATCAAGTTGCTATTAATTTTTATTTTTTTTTATTAAAAAGCAAAAATATTCAAGATATTTAAATTTTTCGCCTTCTGGAATTGAGAACAACGGGACAACGATATGCAGAACAACAATAACGATGACAAAATGCAGAATTAACAATAAGCACAACAGAATAAAATAAGTAAACAAAATAAAAATTTATAAAACAGAATAAACTCACAATATTATTGAGGATCCGGAGACTCCTTGTATCTCTACAATTTTGGGTCTCTAGATTCTCAATAATATTTGTGAGTTTATCCCATTTTACAAATTCTCATCTTGTTTACTTATTTTATTCTGCTTATTGTTCTTCGTTCCGCAGATTGTTATCCTGTTGTTCCCATTGGCATAGTTCCATCGAGGAAGAATTTAGATGCTTATTTTTGAAGCTTTTGAATTTTAATTTTAAGGAAAGATATAGAATTTATGAAAGTGAAAAAAACCCTTATTCACAGTATGGGGTTAAAATAAGATTTTTATTAGTGGTTTCGATTCTTTAACCGCAAGACTTCTGTTATTGTATTGCATTGGTGTGAAACATGCGTCGTGGGACGGTGGCTGGCTTTCAACGTCATGGACACCATGCTTTTACATTAGATATGTACAATTGACGCGTGACCATTCCATGAATTGCTGCTCTCTTTCTCGACACAATTTGGCTGATGAGTTGTTCTCGAGACACCCTCCTTGCTAAACATAAAAATGAATCGACCATTTTTCAGACTCCACAAATAAGAGAGTTTTGTGCATTTAAACATCATTTTTTTTTTTTTTTTAAATCTTGTCTGACGCTTAAAGTCCATGTGTGGTTGCAATGCTTGAGGAATAACAAAGAAGTTTACTCTCCATATCCCTGGTTGATTCGAGACCATTGATTCATTTGTAGGAAGGGAAAGTGGGTGTTATGTACGTAATTTCAGTTAAGAACAAAGTAAGACACAAAAATTGTAGTTCTGCTCACACCATAGAGATCTCTAACAAAGATTGGAGCCTTGGCTCAGAGTAACCGAACACTTCCACACTCCTCCTTATTCATCCACAAGCTCCTACTAAAAAAAAATTCAATAGCTATCAAACCTATAATGGTATGAAATATAATAAAACAATACGAGAAATAAATGAAAAATCGGGCGATCAATCGTATGATACAAGAAACGGGATGACCATGGACATGAATTCTTCGTAACCAAATGTTGCTGAACCTGTACGGCGTGAATCCTTCTCCTTAAACCTTTCAGTCAAACCCTGAAATCATGTGAGTTCATATATCAAATGGAGAAAACAATCCAACCCTGAGAGATCACACTTGAAATATTGAGTTTTTTTTTTTTTTTTCTGAATGACTGCATTAACCTACCGTATAGCACACATCATTTTTAACTTTTTATTTATTCAGCCAACAGCAAAATTGAAAAGAGCATGTAAATAGACTTTGGAGTAACTAAAAGGAAGTTGTGTCTCACCTTCAGAATCAACCCACACCTACAAGTTAAAAAGGAGAAATAGAAAAACACAACTACAGTTAGATCCAAAGCCACAAAAGAGAGCAGACACATTTCCAAGTATTAGATAAGCAACTTACTCAACAAAACTGTCAAAATTGAGTTCGATTTTCCTGCCGCTTCCATCGTCATACTTGGATATCAGAACCTTAAGAATGGAAGGTGGGGTTGCATATCCAAGACTGTAGAGAGCATCCCTCAATTCAAACAAATCGATTTTCCCACTCCTATCTCTGTCATATCTCTCAAATATGCCCTGCAATTGAATTTAGCAGTAGTGTTTCAATGACTCGAAGAGCAATTCTATGAGGATACGAGAGTATAATGTCTTAAAGGCACAAGCCATGGAATGAGAAGTGCTCGATCTGGAAAATGATTCTTTTGCTTAAATCAAGCGCATAAACACTTTGCACCGAGATAACCAATAGTTTCCTTCCAGCATAACAAGGACACCCACTTTGAACTACGATAAATCTGCCTTTCTCTTTTCCACAACAGATCAATTATAATGGTTATATGTTTCATAGCAGCAACAACAGTCTGGAAACCAATATTCTTCTTTCCTAGGCAAACATTTACAAGTCATGGAGATAGATTTGCCATGATATCTGACATTGTTTTGTCAACTTTAATTTGATGCAAAAGAAATTAATAATTATTAAAAAGTGCAACAACAATTAAAAGCATGTCTTTCTAGTTTCCAAAAAACGAAAGTTAGCACAATCTAACTAATGCTACCCTTGTGAAGAAGCCAAAAGAAGAAGAAGAAAAAAAAGGTCTATCCCAACAATAAAGAAACTGCAATCCTTCATTGTTCTTCTTGTTGAAAACAATTGTGTACAGTTATAAGATAGTCTGTATAGTTAGCAAATTTGATAGTCTATAGGGATTTGTTATCCTTGATTTATAGGAATCTGTCTTTATACAAATTTATTATTATCTCATTTTATCTAGTTTTTCTTATTTTAAGGTTAGCTATGTATGTATATAATAGTAGTTTCACTCTTTTATGGTCTAAGATAATAAAAATATAAAATATTCTCTCAAAATTGTCATGGTATCAAAGCTTTAGGTATTTTAGGATTTCTTTTTATCGATAGGCCTGTGCTGTCCAAAAATCGATCAAATCCTTCTTGTTTTTTTATTCAATTGGCCTGTGTTGCCCTAGAAATTGATCGAATCCTTGTTTATTTCTTTGTGATACTCTTATACTATTCTCTTTATAGGGACTATGTCAGAAACTACTGAAGTCATGGGTGTCTATGAAAGAATCACCACAGAACAAATATCCAATTATCCTACAAATGATCTACCTAGCATTCAGGCTATCTATCGTCTAAATGGTAAAAATTATCTCAAGTAGTCTCAACTGATCCATACATTCTTGAAAAGAAGAGGGAAATTGAGACATTTGAATGGGAATGGAACACGTAAAACGAATCCTAAATTTTAGGTCCAGGTTAAAGAGGATCTGGTGGTGATGTCCTGGCTGTGAAACACCATAACTCCAAAAACCAGTGACACTTGTATGTTACTCCATAGCCAAAGAAATCTGGGATTACATTTGTGAGACTTATTCAAAAGTGAATGATGCTACACAAATTTATGAGATCAAAACAAAGATGGTAGGTTCCAAACAAGGTACTCATCACAGAATACTCTAATTATTTAAAGGGTTGTGGCAAAAGATAGACCTTTATCAAACTATGAAAATGAAGTGTAATGACGATGCATCTCTCCTGATATAGCTTATGCTGTTGGAGTGGTGAGTCAGTTTATGTATAATCTTAAGGAAATTCATCTCCAGGCCGTATATCAGATCTTATAATATTTGAAAGGAACTCCAAGAAAGGGTATTCTGTTTGAGAAGGGAGAGAAGTTAACTCTTGACACTTATACTGATGCAAATTATGCTGGGTCTGTGATGGATAGGAGATCCACATCAGGTTATTGCACATACTTGGGTGGGAATCTAATAATTGGGAGAAGTGAAAAACAAAAATGTTGTGGTTAGATCAAGTGTGGAAGCTGAGTTTAGGTCTATAGCACTTGGAATTTGTGAACTGTTGTGGCTGAAAATAATCCTAAAATACTTGAAAATCATGTGGGAAACACCTGTGAAGCTTTATTGTGATAATAAATCTGCTATCAATATAGCACACAACCCTGGACAACATGACAGCACTAAACATGTTGAGGTGGATAGACACTTCATAAAGGAAAATTTAGACATTAGACTAATTTGCACTCCATTTGTGTTCACTGGAGGACAGCTGGCTGATGTACTAACAAAGAGATTATCTACTACAACATTTCAAACAATAGTTAGCAAGTTAAGAATGGAAGATATCTATTCACTAATTTAAGGGGAGTGTTGAAAACAATTGTGTACAAGTATAAGATAATCTGTGTATTTAAGCGATTTGATAGTCTGTACGAATTTGTTATCCCTGATTTATAAGAATCTGTTTTTATAGGAATCTATTATTACCTAATTTTACCTAGTTTTTTTCTATTTTAGAATAAAAATATAAAATATTTTCTCAAAATTATCATTTCTAGACCTAAAATTGTAAGAATCACAATAGCAACACTTTCACATAGCACTAACCTCCTATTACCTTGATGGCCATGAAGTGTTTTGTGCTTGCTAATATCGAGTGTTCAAGGGCTGGTAGCAACAACATCAAAGAGAACTATGATCTATAATTTTTCAATGGTTTTATTTATTTTTATTTTTTATTTTTGGGTCCTCCCTTTGGCTAATGGGGTTTCTTAAATTGTCAAACCTATCATCAACTCAAAATATTATAAGATCAACCGAAGCAAAAAAATGAGAGTACATACACGCCATTGACCAAGACAACTCCACAAAGCAGTAAACTCCCTGGGCCCTGCATCAGAAAAGTTTAGGAAGCATCAGCATATACATTGGTTTATACCCAATAAAACAGGTGAAAGAAAGGAGAAGTAGTCTAAAGGTTATGCCGCCACGCAAATTGAAACTTGAATTACCCAATAAAAAAGGTGGAAGAAAGGAGAAATAATCTAAAAGTTATGGCACCACACAAATTGAAACTTGAATGGGTCAAAGAAATAGAAAAGGGAAGGGAAAAAGCCAATTTCATCTAGGAGTCAAAACCATAGACATATACGTCTAGAAAAACCAGCATCCTCCTAAAGATTTAGAATCAAACTTAGCACTGTTCCAAATTTTAAAGCACAACTCTGTGCCAGATAAAGAGCATGCCTTAGTGTAACAATAATTTTACTCTATTATGATCTGAAAATTATTCATTTTAAGTCACGAAAATCTGAAAAATAAGAATAAAACAGCCTAAGTACAATAAAAAAATTTTAATAAATAAATAAATAAATAAACTAAGCATCACTAAAAAGGTTTCCGAGACAAGATCACAACATATTTAAGGTACTTGAATTTTTCAAAGTAGAAGCCATAAGATAATAGGCAAAATTAGTAGTAGTAATGGAACTGAACCAGAAATTTTTCAGAGGAATAAACAAAATTCTGAAACTTTGAACAACAAAAATTTTGTCATAATCCACGAATTGCCGATCATCAAAACTACCCCATCAAAAATCTACAAAAAGAAAAAGAACAGAGAATCGAACCCAAAACAGAAGCAATTTTAACTCTCACCAACTCGAAGCGGCTCACGAGGATTCTTGAACAAAAACATGAGCAACCTGATAGTCCTTATATTAAAACCCTGGTACCCAGAAGACAAAGCTTGTCGCAATTCATTCTCGTCGATGAAACCGCTCCGGTCTCTATCCACCATCTCGAAGCTTCTAATCACATCTGGGTGCGTCCCTGGCGGAAAACCCGAGTACCCATATGAAGAACTGCTCTGCCCGTATGATCCATAACCCGAATTATAAGGATACTGCTGCTGACCGTAGCTACTTGGACGTGAACTGGCACGTGAGTTAGCCTCCTGCTGCTGTAGCTGCTGCTGCCCGTAGTTGTCGGGGATGAAAGGTGCAGAGGGTGCATAGGATTCAGACGAGTGTGACCCCGTACGGGAAGCCATTGATGATTATTTGACCGAGCTTAGAATTAAGGGACTGAGAGGGGTCTATTTGATTCAAAAGTTCGTATCTTTTCTTCTTCCTCTTCTTCTTCTGTTGTTTTCTTTGCTTCTCTGTGATGGGTTTGGTCTGGTTGATCGCTGCTTTTGCAGAGTTCGCGGCCGCAGATAGTGAGGCACGTGGAGCGAATCCGAGGGCCGAGGTTCCTTCGTCGGTTGTTTCTTGTCTCGTCGGGCTCTCTGTTCGTGGCCCCTGCCACGTAAGTGCCAAATTTGAACCAAACTCGTAGAAATTTCGATAATTAAACTACGCGTACGCGAGTTTATATTATTTAATTATATATTTATATTTATTTTTTATTTTTTTTATTTTTTCTCTTTCAACTCTCTTCCTTTCCCTTTTTTATTTTTTTATTTTTTTATTTTTATGTATTGTTGTACCACAAATGCGGGACAACCCACTCGCCGTTTTGTTTTGACGGTCAACAAAAAGTACTCTTAATATTTACTTTTTTTAATTAATTTAATTTATTTATATTTTTATTATATAATTTTAATTTTTTATTTTAAATAAATTTTATTTATTATTTAATATATAAAATTATGAGTGAATTATATTTATAAGAAAAAAGAGAGTTAAAATAAAAATCAAACTCAAAACAAAGTTGGCAATTGTGTTTTTATTTTTTGAAATAATGCCGACATGGTTTTCACGCTTTTTTTTTTTTTTAATTTACCAGAGTCGGCTAACTAATTAGAGAAACAAATATACTATGATGACGCCAGTTAAGAAAACAAATAAAATAAATAAAATATAGAATGATGACACTGATTGCAAAACCAAACCGAAAAAAGAAATAAAAATAAATAAATAAATAAATAAATAAATAAATAAATATATATATATATATATATAGAATGATGATGTCGAGTACGTAATTGATCCAAATATCACATGAACATAACAGTACTATCATAGAGAAATTTGAACGACCCCATTTTACAGAACAGAAAAAGGGTCCATTTTTAATTCATAAGGTGAACCCTTTATTATTATTATTATTATTTCGAATAATAATTTTTTTATGTGGTGGCATTTCGTTTGGAAATAATTTTCTGTCTTTTTTTTTTCAAAATTTTTTTTCTTAACCATAATCATCCCATCATTTTCACATTTCCTTGATAGAAAAAATAACGTATGAAAAAGCTATATTAATTTCTGTTGATGTTAATTTTAGCTTTGTGATATGAGAAACATAGTTCATAGGCTGTGAACTTTTGTGATTAGAAAATATAATTGTTGAAAGTATCCTTATTTTTGAGAAAGTATCCAAAAACAATGATGTTAATTAGAATTGAGATATTAGATATTAGAATTATCTCTAATGTTAAAAGTCTTAAATTTAAATTTAAATTAGAATTAATTAACTATGAGTTTTTGTGATTAGAAAAGATAATTGTCGAAAGCATCCATAATTTTGGGAAAGTATCCAAAAACAATGATGCCGATTAGAATTAAGATATAGGATACTAAAATTGTCTCTAATGTTAAAAGTCTTAAGTTTGAATTTAAATTAGAACTAATTAATAAAAAAAATTGAGATACAAATTCTTAAAAAATTAATTGAGGGTCAACCTAGAAACTACCCATGGGCATCTAACTTATAATGCTAAGTAATATGATTTCTCATTCTTTTTTTTTTTTTTTACAAAAAAATAAAGAGTAGATTAAGTTAGTCATCAAATTAAACAAATATCTAACATGACATAACTCTCTCTAACTAATAAGATTTTCTCATTAGAATAAAAGGGAAAAAAAAAACAAATCATAGTAGCCAAATAATGTGGCCTATATCAACCGAGACTCCTTTTTCCAAAGAAAGAAACACTAAATATTTTCTTGTTGTAAATGACCAGTAAGCTTTTTGGTGGTGTTGTAGAAGTTTAAGAGGGAGAGTGCTGGAAAAGGTCAGGAGGATCATCAGAGACCAAGGAAGTGAAAAAGAACGAACAAAATGAATAAAAAAAAAAACCATATATATATATATATATATATATAGAAGAGGAGCCATCCAAGAAAAGTAGAGGGTGAAACAGAAAAAAGGGACAGAGAAAGGGTTTTTTGTTAGCCTGCTTTCGAGTTACCAGGTTAATAAAATTGTCATGTTTCCAGTTTGGGAATTTCACAACAGCTATTGGTTTTAGTTGCAGGCATTAAGGCAACGCAAGTTCTCATTATTCCTGTCATTAATCACCATTTATAACGAAAACTGCTACAAGTTGGGGGGCTAATCAGTGCACCGTTAAAAGCTTTTGGTCAGTCTTAAGTTCATTCGTCACCGGGCATCAGATAGTGTCAAGGCCATTTTAAGTTACCGTTCGTGGCTATGTTGTGCAGGAGTTTAGTAGCTATGCAAGGCCCCCTTGTTGGAATAGGTTCCTAACTGGCTCTGGCAATGTTCCAAAGTTTGTAAACAAAGCACATCATGGCCCAAAAATAAAGGTTTTGAGTTATGACCAAGCAAATGTGAACGGGAGTTCTGTGTGTGCGTTGTGTATATACATAGTGAAAAACGAGCTCGTAAGTAATAAACCACAAGGACTTCCATGACCTTTTGATAGCTTAAATCAAACTGTTTTTGTCATTTACTTAACAAGCTTGGAGTTTAGGGTGATAGGAAGGGGAGGCAGATAATTCCCCTGCACCCTGGTGATATGCACGTGTATAAAGCAGTTAATATGGTTGATACGGCATTGGTTGCCACCGCTGCCTTTTCTACCCTACTTGAACTGCCATTTCTGCTGCCACCTGTGATAATGTCTCTGTTGTGGGACGCGTGGTGGTAGTCCATGAGGTTCCTTGATGGGGGAAAAGGAATGACATCAAAAAATGATAACCACCTTTTCATTCCACGGCACAGGAAGTATTGACTATCTGCTATTCTTTCCGCCCCAAAAAATTTCAGTATTTGGCAGCTCAGGAATAATGGAAGATACTCAATACCAAAGGGAAAAAGTGTAAGTGAATAGCACAATAGGTGTTTCCCTAAGTTCTAGTGTCATCTATGTAACCAGGGCAACAGGACTTGGATGACAAAATCAATAATCATTTTGCTAATGCACCAAAGGCAAAGCCATAAAGACAGGCAAGTTTATCAATCCCAACAGGCTAATTCTCATTCGTGTAGCCCATTAGCCACATCTGAAAACCCTGATTGCTACATGCCAGGTAGTGTGGCAGGAAAATTTTGCAGAGAAATAGCTAACCTAAAAATGACCAGCAAATAGACCAAATAGACCACTGAGACAGAAGTGGCAACCACAATTTCACCTTCAAGCAACTCTGTAAATATAATGTAATAGGCTGTAAACTCCACCCCCGACCCCTCAAAAAACAAAAACCTGTTATTTTGGTATGGTGCATCTCTTAGATCACTCAATTAGCAGATGATCAATTAATATTAAATCAGAGAAACAACTAACATAAATTATCATCATGCCACAGACAACCAACTAAGCCTACTGGATATATCCAATATGGCCACTTGGCAGAAGCATCAGTGTCATTGCCACTGCAGTAGTTGGCCCCCTTCATAGATTAGTGGCTGCAAAAAATAGTCAAAATATTGGCTGAAAACAGAAGACTTAATGAGGAAGAAGCATGAAAAATATATCCAAATGATACAACACTAAAAGAGACTCTTGTCCCAGTAATAGGTTTCTGAAACCACACAAAATATTCTTGAATACTTGTTTATACAGTGTGTTGGCAATGGTTTCCAAACATTCAAGGCACAGGCAAGCAACTGTGAATGAAGAGAAACGAGAATAGGAGGCATAACCCAAACATATAATACTAGTTCCTTGAATTATAGCATGTATGAATTAATGCAAACATTGTCAAGGGCCTAGATCATACAAACTTTTTGTATAAGAAATCTTGATCCACAATCGTACAGTTAGACTAGTCCACCAGCCTGACTTAGAAGTCATTTAAAATGTAGACAAATTGTTCCAATCCGTGATCACTTCTAAAGCAAATGCAGACATTTAAAATAACCTAAAGTCTGATAGCAAGAGGAAACGAAACAGCCTTGAAGGTGTTTATTGAGAATCCTTTTTAATTTACACTCAAGAGTGTGACTGTGTGTGTGTTTTTGGAAGTGAGCACTCACCTTTGCATTGGAGTTTAACAAAGCCACACAAGAGTCACAAATTTGACCATTAAACAGATACCATATCAGGTAGTACTCATGCATATTAATTTCAATTGTTTTATGATGAATATAAATCAAACAGTCCACTTCAGACCAAGTAGCATATCTGAACTTATTGCACATAAAATATCTTAGAAAATAAAGCACATGCATATCTTCTGACCTGCACAAAGCCTGCAGCAACATATCCTGCTCCAAGAGCACCATATGGACTACCAACTAAACCATGAACAGGAAGAAGCGGGTAACTTGGGAGCAAAACTGACTCCCGTGTATTTGACCCTCCAATGGACTTCTGATCTGCCTGAGGTCTTGCAATAGAAGACTCTAAAACTTGGCCTAAAAATATATCAGCCAAGCTAAAATAAAAAAATACTAGTCCTTACCATATGCATTCACTTATGAAAAATGTGAGGTTGAAGCTATTATAACCATTTAGTTCAAGTCTGTTGGCATTATTCAGTGATTTTATGGCACTAGACCTATCTGCAAAATGTAGGAAAGCAATTCTGCACTTCTCCCGCCTGAACTTTGCTACTGGCAGAACCACTTTTGTGATTCTTCCCAAGTGTTCAAATATCTTTGTCATTGGTATTCCATTACATTACTCGGCAAGTTTTTCAAATATATTATCTTCACCTGTATGAGACAAGCTCAAGTCAGATTGACCACATCTGATATTATTATGCAAAAAGGCCACGTGGAACTAAATCAGCCCATGTGGACCATGTGGGAAATTGGTTAATGTTTCGACAAAAAAAAATCAGCCCATTAAATCAATCATAGAGCTAAGAAAGTTGTCGCTGAACAAGAAACTTGCCAATTTACCAATTTCCACTTGACCTTGTCCCTCTATCTCTGATTCTGTAGACTCGTGAGCAGTGCAATCTAATAATAATCAATTTTATCCAGCATGCCTTCAACATTTTTCTTCTTACTTGCATAGCAGAACATACTAATACAACTATAAAGGAGAGGAAATTACGATCAAATAAATTTATACAATGCATTGTCTATAGAATAAAAAGAAACTTTCTTTTTTACCTGTTTTATTCCATTTTTCTATTTTAACAAGAATTCATTTTTCTATGAAAAGGGAAAAAAGGCATACTGATTTGTAGATTATCAAAAAAGAACGGTAAATGGTCATTAAAGGGAAAGAAACCAAAATGGATAAAATTGGAAATTTTTTACCAGACCTGTGAAGAAGCAGAAGATTCAGCCTTTTCAGGGTCAGGCCGAGCATTGTTTCCTAGCTTAAAGTTTGGGTTCTCATCTTCTGCCTAAAATATTCAGCACATGCATTATTATAATAGTCAATGAAAGCAAAACCCCAGTTATTGTTGTAGTTTGTCACATCCTGCAATTGTTTTGTATACAATAAGCTTAGAACATATCTAAACCAAATGTATAAATAAAATAAAATAAAATAAAATAACTAAGGACAGTGCTAGTGGCAAAAGCTTTTTGCTACTAATATATAAAGATATATAAGAAAAGATAAAAGAAAAGGGAGAGAATAAATAGATAAATAGCCAGGGATGTTGTTTGCACTAACCTTCATCAATTTCACCACAGTAACTCTAGGGCCAATCGCTGTAACTGCATTCCTCAGATCATCCTCCCCACAACTTCTAGGAATATTGCCAAGGAACAACTGATTCCTTGCTTGAGCTGTTGAGAATTTAATCCTTCTACCCTGAGAAATGGCACTCGGTGATTAAAGCAGAGTTATCAAGCTTCAAAATGAGCACAAAAGAAGCTTTGAAAAACTAGTTTATTGTGCTTTAGGTTTCCTTTACATTACCAATTATGCATCAAAACTAACACCAGTATTTAGGTCACAAGGTCGCACGGACCACGAAAAGCTGTTAATAAATGAGGAGACTATGGCCCTGATTTACAAAAAAGGATATGCACCTCGAATCCAGTATTATGGAGCTCATCAATGGCTTTAGAAGCCAATTCAACACTTCTAAAGGTCACAAATGCAAAGCCTTTGTTCTCAATTGAATCCTTTCCTTTCATAATTTGGACTGGCTAAGACAAGATAAGATGGCTAAAACATTTATATTTACATAACTGAGTGGATACCTTGTAAATAGCAGCTGAACTTACTTTTGTTACTTCTCCAGTAGATTCAGAGGCCCCTCAACTCATACTCAGCAGCATAATTAGGAATGCCACCAATATATACTTCAGCAACATGAGGAGGATGGGTAAAAAGCTCAGCATGTTTAGACTTCTCATCCTCATCTTCAATTTTTGTTTCATTAGTTTCAATACTTTCTCCTCCCCTTTCTCTTCTTCTTCTTCTTCTACTTCTGCTTCCTCCTCTTCTTCAACCTCCAATAGTTTTCTATTTCTTGCTCTATTTCCCCATATTCAAACTCCTCATCCATCTCTTCCTCAGGATAATACTCTTCACAAAGATCAGCCTTCTCATCAGACTCGACAGGATTTTCAGTTTCTAATGGCTCAGCAGCTGATGATGCATTTACCTTTGGCCTTGGCATATTACATATAAGCAACTTGGGAACTGTTAAGAAGGCATGGAGGTAAGAAGAATTCACAGGAAGATTGCACATATTGAAAGTAGCAAAATCAAAGGCCAAAGGAGTTGTACAAGATCAATCTCAATTGAAGTCGTATCATGAGATAAGACTCAAGTTGGTTGCCATAAGAAGAATTTATAGGAATGTGATGCAATACAAAGATTGGAAAAAGAGATTTGTGAATGACATTATGAGGCTATGATAGTGGAGAAAAACATCAAAACAATAATTTCTTTCAAATGAGAACAAGACCTCTGTCCAACAAAAAAAGAAAAAGGAGTGGCAAGTTTAAATATTAACCAGTGCACATTCATCCCATAAAAACATAACAATAGAGAGGAAGCAACACAGAGGGGAAGATAAAATGATATGAACCTGTTAATAATTAAGAAACTACTTCAATAATCACACCGATTGAAGACATTTCAAGCTTATACATCAAACATAGAAAACACGGACAGTCAATGATTGGTTTACGGGTCATGCAATTATAAAGGAATAAATCTTGTTCAACAACAGCAGAGTAAAAAATGATACTCAGTTTAAAACTAAACACATCATCCTGCAAAAAATTGGCACATAAAACATAAGAATGGAGATTGCAAAAGGATATAATTAAATGCATTCTGCTTAGACACTTCACATAATGAGAACTATTTGCTACCCCTACAAGGATAATATCCCTCAACAATTTGAGATTTTCCACTAAGTCACATATTCAAAATTCTCGTCACTTTTCCGTGCCAAAAAGATATTATTTGAGAACAATAACTTTAAGAAAAGAAAAAAAGGAATATCAAACATTTTTACTCACTCTTTTGGTAGAGAGCAGTAGAGACTAATTGCTCCTTACCCACAAATGTACAATCAAAAAGAGGACAATTTTACAATTCCAATCCCTCTTTCTCTTGGTTTATGTGAAATTTACATAGTTTAGAATCAACAAAGACATACCCAGAAAAAGAAAAAGTTTTAAGAGGAGGAAAAAGGAAAAGTTTTAAACTTTAGAACCCCACATGCAATGTTCAACAAAGAATAATTTTTTAAAATAGAAAACAAAACAAAGAAGAAAAAGCAACATAGAGAGCTCAAATAGAAAGAAAATGCAGAGAGAAAGAGAGTACCAAGGTTGGTATAACTATAAAGTTAGCAAATGCACGTCCAGAGAGCTTCTTCTTCTCCTCCTTGTTTCTGCTGCAAACTTGAATTCTTTTTCGCTTTTGTTCTCTCCCTTTGCTTATAAATTAATAAATTTCTTTCTTATGAAGGGTACGAATTCCCGCAAAGAGAGCGTGTAGAAAGGTATTCTGTTCATAAAAGTGAACTAAATACTGCCCATATGCATTAGAGATAAGCAGTGGAAAAATATTATGAAAAATCTTTTTTGGACTCAATTTGAAAATAAAAAATATTAAAATTAATTTAATTTTTATCTATTTTTTTTAGTTATAGTATAATTAATGTTAAAAATTATTAAGATTATACAAATTTTAATATTTTACATGATAATTTTTTTATGTGATATAAAATATTATTTATACAATATAAAATATTAATCTCTATTGTAATACATTTCTCTCTTTCTCTCTCTCTATATATAATTATAATATAATTAATATTAAAAATTTGATACTCATATAAATATTTAACTCTTTTATATGATAATACTAATTATATTTTTTTAGACATTATCACATTTTAATTCCACTCTCGCTTTTGTGATTTTAGTAAATTTATTTTTCTCGTGTAATTAATAATATTAAAATAATTTTAAACAATATTATTATTAAAAATTTAATTATAATTTAACTAATTAATAAAAAATAATTTTATACATTATTAAATTATTTAAAAAATATAATTTCAAAATTAATTTAAATATTGATAAATATATTTAATTTAACACAAACACATTGATTTTAATTTTTTAAAATTTAAATATATTACTTATAATATTTTTATATACATTTATTTAATTTTAAAATTTAAAATTAATATGTAATAAAAAAAATTTTACTTAAAAAAATTAATAAATTATATCAGAATATAAATCTTTAAACTATAAAAATAGTTTTAATGATAATTAATGAAAATAGTTTTAATGAAAATAGACCAAATATATAATTAATGATAATTCTTTGGCCTTATAAAAATAGTAAGGTTTTTAGACAATCCCATTTCATTGCATGGGTGTGATTGCTTCCTCTGCCTCTCTCTCTTCTATCATTCTTTACAAAATTATGATGTTAATTTGGTCTGCAAGGTTATGGGTTGCTTTGGCAACTATGGGAGCTATAAGTGTCTAGCCTTGACACTCGAACGTCGTCATATTACTTGGGTTTTCCTAGGAGCGACTGTTCATGTGCTAGATGCTTCGTTTGCAATGAGTGCTGATTATTTCGAAAGGCCCCCATCATCCTTGGGGGCATTTGAGTTCCTATGGATACATTATCTCTTCGAGTCGCTCTTTAGATGATGCAGTCATCGTCTTGGAATAGCCAGATTTCCACGTTTGACTTTGACACTGTGGTTTGATGCTGCTGCTGTTGTTGTTCTGCTATGCCTTTTTCTCTTGCTTGGCTTCGCTATTGGTGGAACCTTGTTGTATCAATCCTACATTGTTCTCTTCTGTTAGTGCCTGTGCTTCTAATTTCTTGGCTGAAAAAATAGAACATTTTCCTACGAGAAAGAAGATTTATCTTTGAGGACCATCACCTTATTTATTGCTTTACCGAAGGGTAGTTGTCTTGTCCTCTCTATAGTCATTGCAGCTTCTCTGTCCCACTAATATTTCATACTTTCTGTATTGGTTATGATATCTTGTAGTCTAAGAGAGGCCTCTTTGTGTGTGTGTGTGTGTGTGTGTTCTACGACGGTGGAAGTTCTGCTTTTTGGGGTGTGGAGTTATTTATTGCCTTATAGAAGTGCAGTTGGAACTAACCTTATCCCATTAATAAATATACAATCGTTATTAATCAGAAAAAAAAAAAAAAAAAGGAGGAAAGCCTTAATTCGTCTTGTCTACGCTGAGTATTATAATTTGGCGTGAATTGATAATTCCCAATTATTCTTTCTTTTAAATTTCGAGATAATTACTAATTTAATTCGTGGAATTCAAGGGCATAGCTTTTGTTGCTCGATTTCATATACGCAATCTCCATGTTTATTTCTTATGTATAGTTCATAATTTTGGAAATTAATATTCTTTTTTGTTGGGATGAACCTGGCAACCAGAACATGTATCAATTTTTTTTTTTCTTCTTTCTCTTTTTGATAATTGGATCACAAATCAAGTGAAAAGCACTAAATCGCCATCTTTTTCTGGCGGCACCCCTTTTCTTTTGTCTATTTACATGCTTTTAAATCTGGTTTCTTTTTCTCTTTCCAAATCGATAGCCGATATAGATAAATATGCATATACACACACGTATACATATATATTGCATTATGTGGGTATATGTACACACACGATCAGCCACATGCTTATAAAACAGAAACACTCTCGCATGAAAAATAAAAGAAAAAATAAAATAAAGAAGACCACCGTCATGTCTTTATTGTAGGTTGTTGGCACATAAGTTCTTTATCTGATCCATCTTTGTCCGTTACAATATTGAATTTCAGTACCACCCATCAGAAAAAATATTAATTTTAATTACTTTAACGCAGTATCTCTCTGAGAATCACTGCTTTCTTGATATATACTGGAGCTCAAGAAATTATCAAAATTGAGGTCAATGTTACGGTTCTCCTTGGAATGATTACTGGTAAACAAAACAAGAATACAAAGCACTGAACTACTCGTGTTCAAACATAGGTAAGGCCCCTTGTAATGGTCTGGCTGGCTAATCTATGTAAAAAAAAAAAAAAAAAAAAAGGGAAGTCCAGAGGAGGAGGGTTCTCAGAAATTGAGTCGACAGAATAGAAATTGGAGGTTCTTAAAATTGGGGCTCTGTCCAATATTGAGAGAGATATATGAGATTTATGAAAAGTAAATAAAAATTAAAAAAAAAAAAACTTTTGTAGTTCATCTATGGCATAGTAAATCTCTTTTAAAAAAAAAAGAGAGAGAGAAAGGGATTCAAATATGTGAACAAAGAGAGACAGAATAGAACTTGAGGTGAGTTAGTATTATTTCCATATCAAAAAATAATTTTAAAAAAAATTAAAATTTTTCGCACAAATATATATTGTACGCAAAATATATTTTTTAATTGTTTATTACTCTTGTATCATATTTATTACATATTCTACGATCTTTGTCACATGTCGTGTGATTTTGGGTGGAAAACTTTAAATTTCAAAAAAAGAAAAGAAGAAAAAAAAAGACTTGTTTTTAAATACGTAGAAGACCCGTACACCGGCCCAGCTCTGTCTCCCTTTCGTCACTTTCGTCTGGCCACCGAGACTTTTCTTAAAGGATAAGGGCTGAGAATACGCAACGAGATACAGAAATCATGTCCCCCGCGGGAAGCCGACTGCACGAAATGGAGATGGAGAAACCTCGTACTTTGTATTAAAAACTTTATTAACCTAGAAAATTTCACATATTTGACAGTTAAACTACATGATTTGTATTCTCGATGAATGGTAGCTAGCTGATGCATACGAAAACCTGGTCTTAAAGCTTGCTCAGAGACGCAAATGAATCAATTTAAGCATCATGGTTACGTTAAAAATGGTATTAGAAGTTTCTGTAGATCATCTTTCTTTTTTTGAACAAATTAGCTAGTGGTGCCATTTTTTTGGTCATCGGCATTAATCCCCAAGTTCATAGCTCAAATAATTATCATCTTCTCACCGAATAAAAGGAAATAATTTTGCTAGAAAGTGAGAATGTGCAGATTTTCATATATCCACGATTCCTACAAGCAATAGACGCAGGATTCTCCGGCTTTATTATTATTATTATTATTATTATTATTGTCGTCATTTTTATTGTGCCTTGCCTAGACATATTGCGGATAAGCAAAATTATACATAGATCATATCATTGGATCCACAAAATGGGAACGCGATAAAATTAGAAATAATTAAGTATAATCGAAGAAAGAAAGACGAGTGGTAAATCAGCAATCATCACCTTCTTTTTACCTCCAATTGTTGAGAACTCGCTCTACATCGTGCCTCGGCAACAAGTGCTTCACGAGCTGATGCAATTCCACAGGGAGTAAACACCTTATCAAACGAGGAAGAATCAATCCATTCCTTAAGCATGTTCTCATGACCCCATGTATCCGGTACCGGAACCTGGCCGGCCACCTCTTCTCGAAGCCTCCTCAGTCTTTCACGTCCGGAATCATTATGAGCATGCGGCACTCCTGCCCCAGAAGGCACGGGTGCTGAATGATTGTTTGTTTCGCAGGAAAATGGAAGAGCTTGGCAGGTGGGTGTCATAGGTACAGGATTCTGGCGATCTATGGTGTCATTGGATTCTCCATCCATGGATGGGAAGTGGGCACTTTCCATTTTCAACGTTGCTACACTGGTGCAAGCAAGAGATCAATGCTGGTCAAGAATCGAGAGCACAATTCACAACTAGAGACACACAAATTTAAGAGCGTCTCATAAACATGAAGAGACATGAGAAAATAGAAAAGCGATGAAAAAGAGACGATAATGTGTGGGGAATGATTATTACACGTCGCAAGGGGCAAGTGCATGCTAATTCTGTATGTGGTATGTGACAGCTCTACGTCGCGTGCTTGGCCTCGGACTCAAATTTGTGTGGCTTTAGTTCTCGTAGAGAGAATTTTGGAATAGTAATTTGCAAGTATACGTACATAACACGGGCATTTCTTTTCTTTTTGGTTTTGCTTTCATTTTAATTTGTCCCCTTTCCCCACGCTGGGGCGGCTGGCAGGTGGTTTGGAGTAAGTGGGATAGGTGGATTTGATTGATGGATTTCAAGAGGACACGGCTTGCACACCAAGGAAAGTGGCTCTGCAGAACCCCTCGGATATTTGTCTTTTGGGCCTCATTATTGAGACTTGATTTTAAGCCAGCCTCAACGTAAAAAGCCACTCACATTGAAATAACACTCTTTTTGAATTTTACTTAAGTTTTTTTTTTTTTTTTTTGCAAAAATCACACTATATGCACAAACATTAACAAAATGTGCGTAGAAGTAGGTAAAAATTGTAATTCTATGGATTACCATCTTTTTTACTCTTTTCACCTATTGTCATACACATTTTATTTTTATTTAATATATATTTTGTTTGTATTTGTATACGTTGCGTGATTTTTGTCAAGCAATATAAAATTAAAACAATAAATCAGACTCCAACCACCTCGTATCATTTTCCTTTTATTTCTTGTAACTAGTGAGCCCCGCAAATGAGAATTAAACCGGTCATCCCAACCAATGGATTGAAACCGTGGAAAAAAGGAGGGGCGACATCATTAGAAAACAAGACTTTGGCTTTTCTTTTGTTGGCACATAGGAGAAGTAAGAATCCATTTGCTAACATGACTAGCTACAGTCCTAGCGCAATTGTTTCAAATTAAGCTTGAACTTTATAAAATTAAATAATAATAGACCCCTCAAATTTTCAAAAAATAATACTTCTCCATGCAACATTTATTTTAATCTCTCTCTCTCTCTCTCTCTCTCTCTCTTTGCTTTTTCTTTGGTCTGGGGGAAGTGCTAAGGATGTCAACTTTGAACATCCCATCGTCCCATGGTGGTAGGAAATGGAGATTTCAATTTGAAAAGCAATAGTGGATCCCGCAATTTTTTTTTTTTTTTTTTTTTGCGAATGAGACAAATTTATATTACAAATATAATAACAAAAACAATATATGTATATAATAAAAACAAAAAACTAATGTCAGCTATTCCAAATAATAAAGTTACAATTGTTTCTTATGAGTTTTCATGTTTCGAAATTTTTGCAATAATCTTTTCAGTTTATACAGGGATTGTTTTAGTAAAAATTTTAAGGACAGAAAATTTATAGAAAAAGTTGTGTGTGTGTGTGTGTGTGTGATTTTGGCATGTTCTGCAAATTTACATATCACATTGAAATGGACTGCGGAAATCAAGCAAAGAAGGGAAAAAGGAAGTGGAACCGACTCGTGACTAGCAAACTGGGAAGCCTTGCCAGAGGGAGAGAAGACGAGGAGGGCAACTTCAGCACCACAGAGAATTGATAGCTCAAAAGCGTTTTTTACGAGCCACCATCTCTCAACTCTCTTGAGCTCAACATTCCCTCTCCCTATTTATTGCCCAGGGGGCGGATCCAGAAAATATTTTTAGCGTAGGGGCAGAGCTATATATAAACTCGACGTGAAATAAATATATTCAAAAAATAATATGTAAATACTCCTACGAATTTTGCTCCACCTAAACGTGTGCCGCAGGCAACTTTATGAGGGTTAACCGTATACGATGGCCATGCATAATTGGAAATGAACTCACCGTCCATCTTTTGATGGGAACTTGGGAGGGAAATCGGTGCCCTTCCTGGCGGAGATAACGCGGTGACTTACGAAAACCATCCATCCATATCATTTCCATATCCCCACAAATTTCGCTTCATTTATTTTAATTAAATGTGAGAAAAATTGATTCGGCTGAATAATACATAATTCAACCAGACTCGATTGCTAAAAAAGAGGCAATCACTCAAGACTCGAAAACACTCGATATACTAAGAACCCAAAATGATCTTATATCTCAGAAAACACGACTCAAACTCGATCAACTCCACTCGTTTGCCACTTACCCCCCCCCCGCCATTTGTTTCCGCAACTCGACCTTCGGGACAAGGGTTTGACCCGATACATTTTGGGGCCAAGCACAGATGCCTGTTTTGAAACAGTTACATTTCTAGTCGACTTTGCAACTAAACTGATGTACAGGGGCCACGGCAAATGTTATTGTAAAGTGCATACGAAAATCTCCTTCGCATGTACCAAAAAGGGCAACTCCATGGTGTGAGAAATAACGTAAGGGGAAATATAAGCCATTATACTTCGATTAGAGACTCCAATTTTGGGGCTAAGAGATTCAAAGACGACTACAAAAAATTTCCCACAAACAAGATTTTTCAAGCGGGGTTTATGCACATTAAGACTGACACTTGATTAACATGTTTGCATCAATTAATAATATTGAATATTAATCAATATAGATGACATACAGTGTCTACCGCTGGCCTTTCGGTTAACGAATGGCTGCTTGGCACGCCGCACCCAATAGCAGAATGGGGATTCTGTTTGAGTTTTAAGAGAGACCAACGCGCGTCTCCAAAAGTCGATTGATTGAGACTGCCATTTCTTTTTGTTCCCGGGATGGGATGGACGGGCTGCTTGTGGTTTTTGGAATGAACAAGTCGAAATCATTCGTCCGATTTGAAGCTTAAAAGGCAGGCTTTTCCGGGCAATATGGAGGGTGACGGGTGTCAAGATTTCTATTGCCTTTGCTAATGTGGACGCATCGTACGTGGTTGGACATTAATGCGCAAAATTAATATGCATTTTGTTTCTAATTGGTGATTTGTTATTCATATTACGAGCGGCTAAGTATTTTGTAGTTAATATTACAAAAATATTTGTTAATTATATTACGATATTGACTTTTAGTCTTGTGAATAGTTTTGAGTTGATATTACTTTGGCTTAATGAAGTATAATTTATATCAAATTAATTTATAACAATTAATGGTGGCATGATAATAATTTATTAAATAATAATGTTACTAATTATTATACATTAAGATATATATGCATGGTTACATAGTTATATATTTTTTGTTCAAAATGTGTCTTTTTTATTATTTATTTCGTTAAAGTGATAATTGTTTGGTCTTCACTAATAACAACTCATAGAAAGTTTTATGAGAGACCCGTCTAGGATTGATAAATAGTTTGACTTAAGATTAAGATAGAGTAGTTGGACTATGATTGAAATTAATTAGAACTATTGGTCATAATTAATACTATAATTTATTTAGAAATTTCAAATTTGTGCACTGTTGTCGTTCTTTGTAGATCACACATGCCGAATTTCATTCTTTGATTTTTCCGCTTATGCTTATAGCGAATTGCAGAATAAATGACGCGACCGCCGTGGCAAGTGCATTTGTAAAACTTCAGTTAATTGTCGCATTAGTTATTAGTTAATAGTGCTCAATGGTAGGTAACCTAAATTTTGAATTAGTGGCAAAGAACCCGTAATTTAAAAGAGCATTGCCATGTTTACATTTTGTGATTTGGCAAAACCTCAAATCTTAATTTCAATCTTTTTGTGATTATATCTTACTCTTTTTTTTTTTTTTTCTCCATGGTTCCAGCTATAATTAAAGCAAAGGAAGATAGTGAGAGGTTACAACATGTTTTTTTTTTTTTTTTTAATAAAAGAAAAAAGAAAACAGAGAGAAAAAGATTTCTAACAACAACGAAAATCGAAGTAACACGCCTGAGCAATTGAAGTTCAGATTGATTCTAAGTGTTAAAGTCTTTCAGCGATTGCTTGATTTAACGATTTTAAAGCCTAATGCTTTGTTTGGATAGTTAGAAAAGGGTGTGAAAGAAAAGTGTTGAAAAGAAAATGGGGTTGGAAAAGAATATTCTCGCGCCTGGGTGTGGCTGAAGAAAAAGAAAATAGTTAGAAAATCATGTGAAAATAAGACGTGGGTATCAACAAAAAACCTGTCACCAAAAAGGTGAGAAAGTCGCTGCGGATAAAGACTTGATTTTTTATTTGGAATATTTGGTATGGGTTTAATTTTGAACATACCAGATTACCCTCAAGCCTTATCACCAAGGCCATACGTGACCCATGGAAGACAACCGTTCTTGTCTCTTCTTGTTTCTTACTCAGAGCAAGGCTTTAGCAGCAATGAGATATTTAATGATATGCTTGATATACAATTATATATATATATATATATATATATATATATAGAATCTAATTATTATGTGTATTATATGATATAAAATTATTAGTGAATTATATTTACAAAAAAAAAAAAAACTACAAATAAAAATCTCTATTCAATCATAGATTCTTATCTCCTTTGTTTTCTCCTCACCCTTTCCAATCTAATTTCCTTCTTTGCCCCCGCCCCCTTCTGAATTTGGAGCCTTTACGGTAGTTTTTTCTACATTAGCTCGATGCCATAGTATTTTCTTTCGAAATTATAGTTGGGGTACATTGGTCAACTTATGCATCTCTTACCATTTATATTTGACATGAGAATAAGAATTTCTAAGTCAAGACTTCTGTGATGCAAAGCTATCATAGTGCGTAATTAACTCGAAATTATAACTAATTCTAATTTTTTTTTCTCGTTTTCAATTACATAAGTTATGAAATTATGTGTATTTTGGATCTACCTAATACAGTAAAATAGTCTTCACTTTTTTATTTGGCCTGTCGTTAGGCATAATAAGATAAGACAATTTCATTGTCCTTTTATAAAATGTTATCTCATTATTTTTATGCTAAAAATATAAGAGTTGATGAAATTATATATTAGTTAGCATGTAAGGGCATAAATGTCATTTAATAAACATCAATTTTCTAACCGCATTCAAATAAAAAATTACATTTCTCATTCATTTTTTTTCTTAAAAAAATTATTTCTAACTCATCTAATTATAACTAATAAGAAAGTCATTTTCTCTCTTATCTTCTTTTCTCTCACAACTTTCTTTCACACTCTTCTTTAAATGCAAACAAAGCATGGGGTCGGGTCGGGTCGGGTCCGGATGATCCTGAGTGACAGATTCAAAGACCTTAATTCGAGAAGCACAGTGCATGCATCGTCGGGCGAGATTGTGAACCGAGCTCTGACCCTATGAATCTCTTGATAATGTGAGTTAGACACAAGTCTATGTTATATTAATTATAATTATTTGTTAAATATTTATAATTCTCTTTATTAATTGTGATTAGATCTTTGTTATTATTATTATTATATAGAAGTAATCAACTTTAATACATGATAAATGAAAATTCAAATTGTAAGATTACAACTTTTTATAATCTTATTATAATTTAAAAATTTACAATATAAAATATAATATAATATTTAAATTTATATTCGGGATATGCTTAAATCATTATATTCGTTTAATTATTATATTTTTTTATATTAATAATATCTCTCTCTTTGCTTAGCCCATGATGGGTTGTTTGAGATACAAGAGAACTGACATTGGGGTGTGCAACGTATTTGCACGGAAATGGACCAAAGCGGCATTGACCCACCAAGCCATCCACGCTCTGGATCGTTGATGATCCGGGTGAGTGAGTGGGTGGATTTTCCTATTGTGCCCGAGGAATTCTAACATAGGCAAAATAATATTTCATTAACTATAATCTAATTTAGTGATTAAAAAAAAATTATATTAATATTTTATTAATATCGATTTAAATTCCCGTCAAATTGTTTCGATGAAGTTAATGTTTTTAATCCCGCACAATTTGGAGGTCTTACAAGTAAGTTTTTTTGTAATGAAATTGTTGGATATTACTGTGCTTCTCTTTTTTAACCAAAAACAAAAGAAGAAAAAAAAAAGAGAGAGAAAAACATTTTATTAAACAACATTATTGAAATCCTCCAATAAAAGTGCGATCTTTCTGCCCAGTAACGGGGATGCTTCTTCCTTGTGATCTGTTTCTCGCTCTTTCTCTCCTTTTGGGGTGGCGGATCTCTCTCTAGCTCTACATATCTCCCTCCTGGATTCAGGTTTTTCTCTCTTTGATCACACTTGCTGTTGTTAAAATTCTTCTTTTGTATGCTTCTACTACTATCAGACGTTTTGTTTGCATTTTTGTTCTTCTGTTTGACGTTAAGATCTATGGGGACCCTTGTGTCATTTTGATCTGTTTTTGGGTCTATGAAGTTTTTGGTGTGATTAATCAAAACCCATTGCAACAATTTACATATTGTTAAGTAGATTGAGGATGGGGTTATTGTTGTGGTCTTTGATTGTATATCCCAATGTCAATACATAGCCGATTGAGATGTTGTGGATTTTGACGGGTTTTATTGGTAAATTCTTGGGTTTTTGCTTGCTTGGTAGTATCAGATTGGTGAAAAATGAGTATCTTGTGTAACTCTCTGGCTATTTTTCATTCCAGAGAGCTTGATTTAACACGAATAGTTAAAAATGCGTGCTACCTGTTACTACCCAGAAGATGGATTTTGGATTTCTTGTTTACCATTAGTTTTGCATGTTTGCAAATTGATATTGAAGTTTCCATCTTTCTGCTTGTTTTCTTTTCTGCTTTGCTTCTCTGGTTGGGGGAGAACCTCTCTCTTTTCCTTTTGTTCAGGGCTTGTTGGTCCTTCAATTTTTCAGCTCAACCTGTTTTTCGCACGTTTGAGTGCAGAAACAGCTTATGTGTAAATATAGGGATAAACATGCATACATCTAACCTTCCTTAGATTCCAGTGTGGGAGCCTTGTGCATTGGAATGTCTCTTTTTTGTTGGTTTTTCTTTGTTTCTAGTAGACCACACATTTTTCATGGCCTGGCTGAAACTGTATTTGGTAGACCATGGAATTATGTCAAGTGATGAAGGATTGATAGCCTTAGCCTGTATATTATTATTGAGCATCTCCATGCTTATCCGGATGTTTTTGGAAGTCTCTAATTGTGGACTTGATACTGTACGTTGGTTTTCTAGGTAATGGAACGCCTTCCAGTTGAAGTTGTTGGAAACATATTGTCTCGGCTAGGTGGTGCACGAGATGTTGTGATAGCTTCTGCAACCTGTCGAAAATGGCGAGAAGCTTGTCGTAGACATCTTCATACGCTGTCATTTAACTCCAATGATTGGCCTGCTTATCATGATCTCACAACTAGTCGGCTAGAAATATTGATAACTCAAACAATTTTTCAGACAACTGGCTTGCAAGGCCTCTCAATTTTGATGGATGATGTTGATGAATTTTCGGCTTCAACAGTTATTGCTTGGCTCATGTATACCAGAGAAACTTTGCGGCGATTGTTTTATAATGTTAAAGCCACACCCAATGTCAATATTCTTGAGATTTGTGGTAGGCAGAAGCTTGAAGCACTGGCATTGTCCCATAATTCCATCACAGGCGTTGAGCCCAATTTTCAGAGGTTCCCTTGTCTGAAATCACTTTCTTTGAGTTTTGTCAGTATCTCAGCATTGGATCTCAGTCTTTTGCTCACTGCATGCCCAAAAATCGAAGCATTGGAGCTTGTCAATCCAGAGATTGCAATGTCTGATGCACAGGTAACTGTTGAACTATGTAGTCCTACATTGAAGAGTATATATGTTGAAGCTATCAGTTTGGACAAGTTTATATTGGAGGCAGATAATATTGAGTGTTTGCACTTGAAGGATTGCGCCCTTGAGCTTTTTGAACTTATTGGGAAGGGGACTTTGAAGCATTTCAAGATTGATGATGTTAGTGTCATACATCTAGATATTGGAGAGACAGTTGAACATCTTGAGACTGTAGATGTCAGCAACTTCACAATTATTTGGCCAAAATTCTACCAGATGATCTCAAAGTCATCAAAATTGAGAAAGCTTCGGCTTTGGGACGTTGTCTTTGATGATGAGGATGAGATTCTGGATTTGGAAACTATTGCTGTTTGTTTTCCACAACTTAGCCATCTTTCATTAGGTTATGACTTAAGAGATGGGGTTCTTCACCATGGCTTGCAAGGGTCTTCTAACTTGGAGGATGTGGTTGTCTTAGAGCTTGGATGGACTGTAATTAATGACCTTTTCTCACACTGGATCGAGGGGCTGCTAAAACGTTGTCCCAATCTTAAGAAGTTGGTAATTCATGGAATTGTTTCAGAGGCCAAAAGCCATGAAGAGTGCCAGATGTTGGCCAATTTCACCTCGTCCATGGTTCAGCTCATGAGGAAGTACCTGCATGTGGATGTGCACTTTGAATATATATAGGAATTATGCTATCATTTTGACATTCAAGTTTTGCTTCATTATTGAGTTATTATGCAGGTAATATTTATCACATTGGAACATGAACATCACATTATGCATCCTGTAAATGGCGCTGAAAATTTTGTTGCTGAAAAATTACTTGCTTCAGGAAAGGAAGCTTGTTTTTGGTGTACTTGCTTGGGAGATGCGATTTTCCTCAAATGCTCTAGTTAAACCTCTTCCAATATGACTTTCTTTATTTTCCTTTTCTTTTTATTCTTTCTGAGTTTATGTTACCTTTATAATATTGCTCCTGATATAAGTGACAAGACAGAAAAAAAAAAAAAAATTGCAATCTGGCTATGTACGCTGGTTTACATATCTATGATTACAGTAAGACCATCTCAGTGTGTGGAAAAGTGTGATCAACAATAATGAAGTTGCTCAAGAGTGATGGGGGACTCTTTGTAATGGAATATCTTAAATATGACTGGTTTTGATTATGCATGCCATTCTTAAACATCATTGTCAACACAGAGCCCTATCTTATACTAGCTGGCCCTATCAACAAGAAATGGGACAAAATAAGTATAAAACAGATTGATGATATGAGTGTAGTGTTTAGGTTAGATTAAATATTGACATAAATCTTAAGCATGTTTTGTTCACTACAAGAAAAAAATGAGCCATTGGGCTACCAAAGGGACATGTTCTGGATTTCTTTTGTCCAGTTTTCTGATTATGAAGGTATTTTCTCCTATTATTTTGCTATTTTCTCAAAATTGTTAAGTAGGGAAAGAATTGTTACTAAGGGCTATTTTCTTTTAAGGATTCACTGGTGATTCTGTTGAACACTGATGACCTGTGCAATTGGGGGAACCCTCCTCTTTTCTGTGATCTGTATTTTGTGCATCAGCATGCTTCGTATTATTTACACTTGGTGCTTTTGCAGGAATTGAAATCTTTTTTTTTTTTTTATTTTAGGTGCTTTTGTGTGATTTTTTTTTTTTTTCCTGATAGGTAAGAGCATGAGTTAATTGCCTAGTGCTTGGTAATGTGAGCCAGGGTGACCTAATCATTAAATTCATTGTGCCTATGACTTGCTTTAGACATAAATTGCTAGTCTCAGCAATTGGAATAAAGATATGGCCAAAAGATACATGCAGAAATATGTTAATTTTCAGGCATGTCTGACCCCACTGGAATTTCTTCTTATAATAGGAAAAAACAGTCCCACAGGCCATTGTACTTGGGATGTTTAGAGCATAATATGCAGGTTGTAGAAATCATAGAATAACAGAAAATTAGGTGAGGACATGCTTTTTGTGCTCTTTTATGTTTATCACACCTTTTATGAGTGTGGGCATCGCTACAAGCAATGGTTATGTATGCTCAACCCTGATCTAAATAACAAAACTGTGAACATGACAAGTATGCCTTTTAAGATAGATGAATGACTGGGGAAGCTTTTGGATAGGAAATCGGGTGAGAAAAATTCATGACTTATTTTGTTAATCCTTGTTTTCCTGAAAAATTATTAGGTAGCGGGCAGACTTGACCCTTGAGGATCATTTTGGGTATCAAATCAAGGTGGACATCTTTTCAGGGCAATGACCCTGAGATTTGTGGAAGTAAGCAGACTGATTCTGCAATGGCCCTTCCCAACTTTAAGCTATGTCTGGACATGGTGCGTTGAGGTTGATGCAGGACATATGTATATATCTTTGTTTCTAGAATATTACTTTGAATTGTTTACACATTTTTAATGAAAAAAGGATCTTCCATCCGGGATAAATAAAAAGGTATTGATGAAGTACTACTTCTGAGTCTTTGCTGGCAAAACTCAAACGTTAAACTGGAAGCATACTAAATTTAGGTTTTTTAGTGCCTCTCAGACTTGAATATTAAGTGCCAATATAAAGCTCATTGGATACAAGTATGATTCTCTCACCTAGCCAACTGAAATAAAGCATTAGTTTTCTTTCCGGTGACTCGGGGGTGAGTGTTGTGACACACCAGAACCACGATTTGAATGTTGGGAGGATTTTGGCCGGGCTTGTGCGTGCATCTGTTTTCAGCCCTGGTCCTCTCTTTCTAAAATTTTGATTGCTCTGACTTAGGGGTCAACTTGCTGCTAGAATCAGTTAAAAGCAAAACTTGTTGGAACTGTTTTGGTTGTCTTTGAATGTTGCTCATCGATCTTAGGATATTTCTGCTGCTGGAGGTTGTAAGAAATGCATCAGCTTCATTTCTTTAATAATGTCTTTGCCAAAAGTTATGTAGAAATTTCTGGAAAAAACAAAAAAAGGCTTCCAACTTCCTTGTTAAGTAACCTGTTTATTCAATAGTTTCTCTGATCAATGGAAACAATGACTTAAAAAAATGATTTACCGTAATTTTAGCTTTAGATTGCGATAATGGAGACACTGTATATATTGTCAGACAGGGTGTTGAAACCTGACTTTGTTGCATTTACAGTATGAATAGGTAGCCTACAGGAGAAGATAGCTGTGACCAGAACTATTTAGTGCACAGCATATCGGTAGGTTAGAAACTGCAGTCACCTAGCCAATTAGCCTTGGTTGCTTAAGGATCAAACACCAAGAATGGCTGAACACAAAACCTGCCGGCCGGATCAGCATACTAGTAGCAATGATTTCCTTTGACTGAAGATACCTCTGTTCTATTTTCGGTGCAATTGTTACAGCCATTGCTGTCCTGTTTCTGACTTCTTTTTAGATTGCAAAAGGCTTGTTCAGATACCAGAAATTCACTACAGGTGATGTTCTGAAGGGATTTAGCAAGTAAGAGTTGTGGAATTATTTCTTTATGCAGGAGTTGTGTTTCAAAATGAAACATTGTATTTTATGAAATTTTGCAGTCCGGGGATGGTTAGCTAACTCCCATAAGGAGTAAAGTCAACCTTTTTTTATACCTGACCAAGAAAGAAATCAAAATGCAATGCATGATAATTACAGCGGCTGCTACCTACTTGCTTGTATACCTGGCTTTGAAAAGTATTCTAGTTCTCTAACTAACCAGCGTGTGTTTGTTACAATGTCTTCCACATTCTGAGGGGACCATAGAGGCTAATTTGCTTCCTCGAAAGTTGGTGTATGCATTAGGAAAGTTCAGTAAGTTGGAAACAGAGAACATTGACAAACAAAGCAAAAGTTGCAAATTATATATTTTGTAAGTTAGAGATGCAAGTATTGTTCAATGGAATAGGGCCAAGGACAAGGAGCATATGATGCTGCAAGAGTACTTGCTATTTCACCGTGCTTTAAACGAGAAAGTAAATAGCATCTTAAATGCGTAAAAACTAATCATGGTTTTCATCTTGTAATGTGCATGGAGTCTTCTTATTTTCATTTTTTTTTTTTTAAAAAAAATTATTTTAGGTTAGAATTGAGTCCTCTGGGTTTCATTGGTCAGTTGTGGATCTTTCTGTTCATGGTGAAAGACCAAGGCAATGTCTAGCCAACTCTCAGGATTAGTTAATCAATAAGAGACCGTGGGCGGCAATCCTATTAGTAATAAACGAGATAGACGATCCCTCCTGTGTTTATGAAGGACGTGCACATACGTTTCCCTTAAATGGGCACACAACTGTTATAACTTGGACTTGGTATTATTATGAATTCTTTTAAAGGAAGATTTAAGTAACATCTCGAGAAAGAAGGGATAATAAGTTATCTAAATTTAGTCAATTCAACCTTCCAATTTTAAAATAAATGGTATAAACGCGTATGGATTAAGCCAATACTTTATATGGGCAATACGTGTGAATGCGTATATGTTATATTTCCATGCTTAAGTGACAAGCAATGATTTAATCTAGTTAGACCAAGTCTTACAAAGCCATAATTAGAAGTAGGATTTGATCTAGACCAATCACTTGTATACACACATTAAAGCAACTAAACTTTATAAAGAAGTACAGCTTGAAGGAATGCAAGATCCATGGAATCTATAGTCTATGTGAGACTCTCAAATTCTGCCATACGAAGAACATGTTGTAAGGTTTATTGGGAACGAAAGCGCAGGCTCTAATTTCATATATGGTTACCTAATCCATGAATTCTACTTCTGTATTTTGGCCAAGCCCCCTTGTAGGCCAATCATGGGTATCATAGAGGAATAATTGGTAGAAAGCCATATCCCCTACAAAAGTAGAGATGAGCAAAACGTAAATTATTTGCTTCCGACCCTTTCTTTCTTTTTTTTCTTTTCTTTTGTGTGTGTGTGTGTGTGTGTGTGTGTGTGTGTGTGTGAGGGACATTATTGGTCCCTTATCTCTCTCTCTCTCTCCAAAACATAGATATTCATTTACGTATTTTATATATCATCGATAATGTTGGTCATGGTGATCTAAAATCTATGAGGATTAAGTCTTGATAAAAAGTTCCTAAGTCTGCCTAGGACTCATTTAACTCCTCATTTACGTTTCTTGTTTGGCAGACTCTTACAGCTAAAGGGCAGTCTAGGATTTTTCATATCAATTCCACATAAAAAGAGTTGGAGCATTATCAACCAGAACAACATCCATAATGCAGAGGTTGAAAAACTTTGATGAGAAAAAGAAAGTCCATTTTGCAATGACACTATTGCCTAGGACCTCAAAGAAAACAAATTTCTATTATTGGCAAAGAATCTTAATGTGGCATGGTTTTAGGTGATGACAGGGAATGGATGTTGACCCATCAACAAAGAAGATAATACCAAATAAATCCATCTCAAGGAGCTTGGGTTGATCATTAAATAAATTAAAGTGGTTTTTCTTGGAGGCCATTAATTATAGTATTGTTTTGGTTGAATAGGTATGACAAAAAGTCTGAAATAGCTTAATTCATAATACATAAACACGTCCAAACCCACCCCCATCCCAAAACATTTCAAAAGTAAGACCAATTTCCTTTAAAGATAAAGGGGAAGAAAAAAAAAAAAAACAAAAAGAGAAAGAAAGAAAGATTGAAGGGGAAAAACACCCTTCGGAGCTTGACTTTATTTTTCCTCCATCCTACCACCTTTTGTTAGAGAAATTTGTTTCATCTCATTGTACAAAGGTGGAATTTATTGTTAATTGATAAATTTTTATTTTCCTCCTCGTTGGCTATTACTTGAATCCCTGAAGGGTTCCATAAAAAGGACCAATGCGAATACACAGGCGGTTAGAGGAGAGAGAAGAGAGGAGTTGGAGTCAGTGATTCAAGTGGGTTCCTGCCAAAGACCCCCACCTCATTCCTTTTAATTGTAAAACAAAAATGTATATATAATATGCGATTTTCTTATTGTTTTATTTGTTTATTTTTGCCTAAACCCCACAAAACACAGAAGGCATGAGACAAGAAGTCCTGCAGAGAGGGGATTTCGGTGTACTAGAGGTAGGAGGTCCGAAATCTCATAAATACAAATTGAGCTGGCATAAGAAATAAAGAAAAAAAAAAAAAAAAAACAGTCTTAGCCCAAATCGGTCGGTTTTCTTTACATTGAAGGAGAGAAAGGAAAGCAAGAGATAGAGACACCCATTAAAGATCAGAAAGTTTCAGAGTAAGGAGAGACATGTCTAGAAAGCTTTGATCTAGGATAAAAACTTTGTCCCTCTTGTTGGCAACTTAGATATACTTTGCCAAGAAAGCTCTGATCTTTTTAGCTCAACAAGCTAGCTCCATTTATCACTCAGTTGTGTTATGCTCCAAATACAACTTCCTCAAGGACTCAAAAGATAGCTGAGGTGAACTTAACATTGAATCCTTGAGAGTAGTCAATAGTCCCTTTCCTAAAATCTTCTGTCTCTTAGTGGAGTTATTGCCACATGTCTACTTGTTTTTGGTTTTCATTTCTGCTTCCTTCCTTTTCAGTTTCTGTTTCAGTTTCCCGGTTAGAAAAAAGAGGAGAATGATATAAAGATTGATTCTTGCTTGCATGGCTAGCCACAGGGTTGGAGAAACTGGTTTATCAGACTCAGGTCCCTCTAGTCACCATCTTTCTTATGCAGTCTTCCATGGCATCAACGCCCCATCCACCAGCTTCATGTATTTCACTTTTTTTATATTTTCATGTTAAAAGAATACAACAATTCAAGTTTGCGATGAGAATTAATTATTTTCTCTGGTCCAAATTTTCCTGAATCTTTCTGTTGATACTTGACATGGATTTTCCTGAGCTTTGTCTTCTGACAGGAATCAAGAAGGATCTGCTTTTGATTTTGGAGAGCTGGAAGAAGCAATTGTGCTGCAAGGCGCTAAGATTAGGAATGATGAAGCTAAAGAACGTATGCTTCTCTCTCTGTCATTGTCTCTCCTCTTGTGACGTTTGATAAGTATAACCAACTCTTCAAGAGGCATAGAGAGAGAGAGAGAGAGAGAGAGAGAGGGAGAGGGAGAGAGGGTTTGAACATGTCTATATTGAGGTGTAAAGAACTGAAGAGGGGCTTACCATTTCCAGTACAAAAATCACTATGGGGCAAGGGACTTAAATGGCGTGAAGATACAAACATAGTAACCTTACCTCCTTTGCATGTTTTAGTGAACCTATCCATATAACACCAATAAAGTAGGGATTAGGTGGTGAAGTTTGAAAAAAGATCTTATGGAGTCTTTATTCATTCTTGGGTGATCTCTAAAATTTTGCTTTCTTTGATTCTTTCAGCCTTATTCACAGTAACAGGCAGGCCTGCAGCAACTCTGGAAATGTTCCCTTCTTGGCCAATGAGATTCCAGCAAACCCCAAGAGTAGTAGTTTCTTATCGCTCTTTATCAATCTTTGACCATTTGTTTTGTCTTCTGATGTGGATACAAAATAAAACAGCAGGCTTGAAAGTTAAAAAGAACATCGTCACTTTTATGCGATCAATCCTTTGATGGAAATAGTGAACTTTCCTTCCCTTGATGCTTCTTGGATGCCATTTCCACAACCCAGTTTATTTTAGTAGCTTTGACTATTTTTGGGATGGTCTTTGAATACCCAATTGAATATTTTTGGTGGGGTTTGGCTTTTATGTTTTGATTAATCCAGGGGAGTTCCAAGTCGGGAGGAGAAAGTACTGACTCAGGATCAGCAATAAACAATCTTTCAAGCAAAGCTGATGGGCAGGTAGAGCCAGAATCACCAATCAGTAAAAAGGCTTCTTCTTCTTCAGATCAACGTCATCAGGCTTTTGATCAGAAACAGCTACAGCTTCAGCAACTGCAGCAAGTGGAGATGGCAAGCGATGCCTTAAGAGCAGCAGCAGGACCCTCACAACAGGATCAATCTTCTGCCAAGCCACCCCATGAAAAGGTCCTTAATCTACTGTTTTCTTAATTATTTGTCCCCTGTCCCCCATCTCTAATCCCAAAAACAAAGGAAAAGTTAGTATCTTTATGATTCTTATGACTGTTTCAGCTCCCCCTCTCTCAGAATATCTTCAAATTACATAAGCACAGATTCCAATGACCCCACAGAAAATCAAAGAGGCAGAGTTTCTGTGATATCTGAAAGATTTTCTGTTCAATTTCTGACATGAAACCAGAGAGAGAGAGAGAGAGAGAGAGAGAGAGAAGGGGAAGGTTATTTGTACATGCAAAAGGCCAAAAGTGAGAATCTTTACAGTAGTTTTACACTGTTGCTTTGCAATAATGATGACCCCCAACTTTACTCAATCCCCATAACTCCCGGTTAAAGTTCTTGCTTCTAGACTTCTAATATTTAAATTCTGGGGTTTAGCAAATTCATAGCGACCCACAAATGGCAGAAAACGATGATTTTGGCTATCCATATCATTTGCCCCCTTCTCTGTTCCATGAACAGGACCCATATCAATACCAGCATCCAGATTTGCTTCCCAAGGTTTCTGTTATATCACTTTCATCATTCTGCTTCGTTTACTGATCCTGGAATTTCCAGAGAGACACTGCTCTCTAACCTTCACATGTTTAATGCTACAAAAATTTGTTAATTTTTTACACTTTCTCTCAATTACATCAAAGTCAAAAGAGTTTAGCTTTTTTTTTTTAATTTTTATTTTTTAATTTTCAACAGTTGATCATTACTAGAATCTAACTATGTTATCATTTTCTTAAAGTTTCTCTATTACATTCACTCTAGTGTTTAAATTTGTAATTGAATATATATATATATAGCAAAATTATTTAATATCAATTTCTTAGCTTATTGTCTCAATATTTTTACATGCTTTTTTTTTTTTGTTTTTTCCTAATGTTGCAGAGGAGGGTTTCTACATCGGAGAAACAGCTTGATGCTAAGGTCATAATTAAATCGGCCCCAGTTAGCTCTTTTTCTAATTATCTCTTCGGTTTTTTACCCTTTGGTTATGTTTTCCTTTTCCATTTCCATTTTTCCTTTTTCGTTTACCTCTTGAATTTTATATTCCCTTGTTTTAAGAGTTAAAATTTATTGCTTTTTACTGGTTTCAGACACTCAGACGTTTGGCTCAAAACAGAGAGGCTGCAAGGAAGAGCAGACTCAGAAAAAAGGTTTGCTTCATTCCCACCAACTAGTAGTAGGCTTTAGATTAATTCTACTCACACACATATGCACATTATTTACACTTTTTTTTCTTTTTTTTTCTTTTTTGTTTTTTTGATAATATGTCCAAAAGAACATTAATGTGTGTGTACAATTATATGTCGAAAAAACACAGGCCTACGTGCAGCAGCTAGAGACTAGCAGATTAAAGCTTGCTCAGCTAGAGCAAGACCTTCAAAGAGCCCGCCAGCAGGTTGTTAGATTGTGTACCTTGTATACATTTTCTTTTAATTGCAATAACTGAATCGATCTGTTTATTTATTTATTTATTTATTTTCCCTTCAATTTCTGGGTTGCTTAGCAGGGCTTGTTCTTGGGCGGTGGTGGTGCTAATATCAGCTCTGGTAAGTTCCCCCCCCCCCCCCCCCCCACACAAAAAAAATAAACAACAAATATTATGATAAGGTATCTAAATTAAATTCATGAATATAAATACTTTCTTATTGAAAGGAAGAGAGAATTGAGTATTGGAGAAAAAGGGTGCAATTATTGTACCGTTTCCTTTTAATAAAGAGCCTGATGTGGCAGCTGGTGACTTGTATGGGAGTGCAGAACATACTTGTTTTCCATAAAGAACCAAGCTTTACTATCCAACTGTAATTATTAAAATTAGAATCAAAATGTAATAAGAGACCATAACTAAAGAATTGCTTGTTGGTAATACTTCTCCTGAAAACAAAACAAAAATATGCATATAGATGCCTAAAAGGTGCTTTGGTTTTCAATTGGCTCCTTGCTAGTTGCTGAATATACACCTAAATGTCTAGGCTATTCTTTTCAAAATTACAACTCTTCTCCAAGTCAAAATTTTAAAACACCTCAACAGTTTTAAATGCTATGTAATGTACTAGGCCTTTCTTAATCTGACCAAATACTGTGACCAAGAAATTACTTTTTTTTTTTTGTTTTTGTTCAATATTCAGTTCCAATATATCCCGGCAATCCAGTAAAAAACTGTTTGAGACCCGGAACTAAAACTGCCATTTTTTAAAAACAAAATTTTGTATTGGTCCTAAACTCGGTTTATAAGGAAACAAAATATCAAGAAAAAATTGGTCTGTCTAATTCGAGTTAAATTTGAAATAAGATATTATTAGTGTTGTTGACAATAACAATAAAACCTCAATAATCCTGAATTGTAGTGATGCTGTTGTTTCACGGCGGCTTAATGTAAGGTAAAAAAGTTTTAGGAAAATCCCAAATCTAACCCCAAACTGTCATGCACTTTCTGAAAGAATCTAATGGTTGCGTTACTATTGTTAATTGCATAGGAGCTGCAGCATTTGATATGGAGTATGCAAGATGGTGTGAAGATGACCACCGGCACATGTTGGAGCTCCGGACGGGACTGCAAGCACATTTACTGGACAGCGACTTAAGGGTAACGGTAGATAGATACGTTTCACACTATGATGAGATGTTCCGGTTGAAGGGTGTGGCGGCCAAGTCCGATGTGTTTCACCTCATCACCGGAATGTGGTTGACTCCGGCTGAACGTTGCTTCCTCTGGATGGGTGGTTTTAGGCCCTCAGACCTCATCAAGGTTTCAATTCCCCACCCCCCCACCAACCCCACCACATTTATCATTTATATGCATCTTACCTTCATTTTAATGAAGAAGATTTCCTTCTAGGACCATGCAAGAGTATAATGAAGTTGAGGAGGCAAACAAAATTTAGGAATATAGTTGGGTCATTCTTGTCATTCAAGAAATATGGATCCTTTTTATATATGACATAGGGCATGGTAGCATATTATCCATTTCAAAAGTTGAAAGATAAATAAACAAGCCCTATAAACCACCACTCTGAGGATGATACTTTTTAAAGGGCACAAAATGTTAAAAGATATTGCTGGCTGGCTTTGGCAATTTCAGATATCCCCTTTTTTTTCTTACATTGAAAGTAGCATTCCATTTCATAGGCAAAGCTTTTAGGTCCAAAAAGGTTTACTATAACATGCAACTATGTATAATGACCACAATGCCCTTCTTGCGCTAGGTGTGTCATTCCAAAACACTCGCTCTCTCCTAATTCCCCTTTTTTATTACTTTTTTAATTCTGTTCTCAAACAGATGTTGATAACCCACCTAGACCCATTAACAGAACAGCAAGTCATGGGGATCTACAGCCTGCAACAGTCCTCACAGCAAGCAGAAGAGGCTCTCTCCCAGGGCCTTGAGCAGCTCCAGCAGTCCCTGGTTGACACGGTGGCCGGCGGCACGGTGGTAGAGGGCATGCAGCAGATGGCGCTGGCCTTGGGCAAGCTTGCCAATCTCGAAGGCTTCGTTCGCCAGGTAATTGCATCTATTACTACACCTTAATTTGCACCACCAGTCAAAGTTGGCTATGGTTTTACTTGGGCACAATGACTAGTTCCAGCAACTAACTTCAACATATTATCAGCCATAAATAGACCATTATAATATGTGTGAGAGTAGGTATACACAATCTCATCCTTATTTGTTACTGTAACCCAAACATGTAACTTTCCGGTTATAATACAGTAATCTTACCAACTCTTCCCTTCACAAGATTTTATTTTAGGCATGCCATTAAAATTCAATCCATCGCCTTGTCTTAATGAAAGATTTGGGGCGTTGGCTAGGACTAGTCGGCTCATCCACTTATGTCAAATTAGAAACTATAGCCACTTTCTTTCAAGCCATGTGTAGAGTGGTTCTTGAAAATGATATTGGAACTTTAGATTTATTGCCTGCATCAGATGTCATGTCTTCTATCTATCTAGTTGGCCTTTTCTTGAAAAAGAGAACATAGGAAAATTTGTAGGGTCTGAAGTTTATCGTCATGTCAAAGTAAGTTCAAAGCACCCAAAATATGTTCCAGATTGCAATCTTGACTAATCTTTTGCTAATTGTCATGATTTAGACCTGACCTTAATTTACTAATTGTCACCTGGAATTGAAGGGTTGTAGATGTATAATTTATTCTTTTAATGGTAAAGGGTGAAACTTGAAATTTTATGGTTTCGGTACCCTTTTTTTTTATATATTTATATAACTTTTGATCACAATGAGAGAACAAAAACACAAGGATTCATACCTTAATTTTCGGTCATCAAGGTTATGTCAAAACTCTAGTCTCAAATTACATATTTATAATAAATAAAAGGGTCAAGTAAAATTAACATGCTTGGCAATAAGGTCTTTTAATGGCAATTTAATATGAATCTATTACCAAAGGGGTCGAAATAAAACTCGGGGCATTATAGCTAACGTGGTAGTTCAAATGTTGCTCTCTAGTCCATTCCATTATATTCCAATGTGACTCGCTTGTTTTGCGCCGTCAATTCTACCTTACACACGAAGGGAAAGAGTTCCATTGCTTACACTTCCTTGACATGGACTTTGATTATATATATATATATATATATATATATATATTAGTTAATAAGATATGTTACAATTATCACAACTGCACTTGACACCCATACCCTCTAATAAAATGTCTCTGCCTCCCTCTTTAATTTAATATGAAAAAATTTGATTATCATTTTTAATCTTAATGATCGTCTATATCTCTATCTCTATTGACCTTTAATTAAAAGTTCTAATTGGTGAGATTGTCGCCGTCTCGTTTTTGGTCAGCTTTGAGACATCATATATGATACTCTCTTTTACGTGTCGTGAAATGCCTTGTTTGCCACCTGTGTGCAGTGGATGGTCTCTTTAAGTTATGCAATCGTTTGTTTTTTTTTTTTTTTAATTCTGATTTTAGTAGTCGACAATAAAGTTACGGGTGATTAAATAGACGTGTATGTTCACGTGTGTATTGTTAATTAGGATTGCTTTCCCACTAATTAAGAAGTCCATTTTACAACGTTGATTGCCGGGGCGGCTTGGAAGTGGATTTTACATCTGAAAAACGTTGCTATCAGGGGTGGTTCGAAATTGATGTTTGTTGAAATAAAAACCCTAGCTACACCTGTCAGCAGCAATTTTTTTAATTTGATTTAGAGCTTCTTTACTTACTAATTTATTGGGAAATAACTATCTTATATGTCTTTTTCCATCTTTTAAAATTGTTATGATTGGAATGGTCCAAATCTATAGGTAAGACCTAAGTTCATGAATTTTCGAGCCCTTGGAAATGATTAATGTTCGTGCGCGTGCACTTAAGCCCCATCACAGCTTCAATGAGGTGGTTGTGGTGTATAACTACGGTAGAAATAAACTCATGATTTGTACCTACGAATTGGATTATATTTTTCATTGTTAATACAAAATTAATGTGTGTTTTGAATTTAAAATGAAGGCCGATAATTTGAGACAGCAGACCCTTCACCAACTCCGGCGGATATTAACCATACGACAAGCGGCACGGTGTTTTCTGGTGATCGGAGAGTATTATGGGCGGTTGCGAGCACTTAGTTCACTTTGGGCTTCTCGTCCTAGAGAGTAAGATGTATATGTGAATTTTTATTTTTATTTTTTTTATTATTTTGACATATAATAATAATTACAAATATTTGACTTCAGAGAGAGTGAGAGAAAAGAAGATGAAGTGAGAAAAAGATGAATTCTGTATAATTGTGAAAAATTGTCTAGGCTTGCTTTTTTTTTCATCTTTTTGAAAATTTTGGTCTTTGTTAGACAATTTGGACATCTAATTTTACCTAATTTGTAATTACCCGTGATTACTTTTGGACCAACCAACCAACAATAGAGACGCCATTGTAGAATCAAAAAGAAGAGAACGTTTCAAGCCATATATTCTTTTCTTTTTTTTTTATCTAAAATATATATAAATTTTCTATTATTGTTCATAGCACGTATATCTTTCCTGTTCTATATGCTGACTAATTATTCTTTTGATTCTTCCCTTCCTTGTAATGCTATATGTTTCAGGAGCTTGATTGGTGATGACAACTCCTGTCAATCAACTAATCTGCAAATGGTTCAACCTTCACAACATGATCATTTTCCCAACTTCTAGTCAGAACGACATTGCTAGCCATCACCACAGCTGCCTCAATTTCTTGGCTACTGTCTCGCGCTGTACGATGGCGCAGCAATGTTAAGGCTTAATTTCAAGGGGGGCTAATCCTTAGAGGGCATGGGATCGGTCTTCCTTTTCTTCTTTTTTTATTTTCTTATTCTTTCTCCTTTCTTTTCCTCCTGCCTTTCAGCATTATTAGTTACTACTCGCATCCTGTAAATCAAATCCATTTTATGTATGCGCATGCACGAGGAAGCGGCTTCCACTCGCTAATTAAAGAAAAAGAAGAAGGGACAGATGCGGAAGAGACTGAGGTATACATACGGTTGAGCTTAGATGCTGCCTTCTTCTAATGAGTCTCTTCAACGACGCCAAAGTTGGGGGACAGAGAGATGCCTTAATAGGTTTTACGTAATCTCACATTCAATATTGTATCGACAAGGCATTGTAATTAACCAACGATCACGGCGGATGATCTGATATTTAAATGTACGCAACTTTATATTTATTTCACAAACCAAGTTGTTTTCATGACTCCCATCTCGTAATTTTTTGTGCCACAAGCAACTCGCCGTTATATCCATGCTCGCGATTCATCCGTTGGTATCTTATTCAATCGTTCGGATCCTTCGACTCTATAATGCTTTACGATGAGTGGCGAGACAGAAGGGGAGGAGGGATGGAGAGGGGGAGGGGGAAGCTACGATTGCTTCATTTGTTTACGGAGTAGTTGCAAGGAAAGATCAGTGACAGACAAGGGGGGGGGAGCAGGGAACACAAATTCAGGCCGCCCTTGCCTTTTCCCGGAAGGTGTAGGAATTGGACAGAGCTTGTTGGGGGAGAGAGAGAGAGAGAGAGAGAGACGGGTTGGTTTGGTCGCAGCTAGCCTTTCATTTCATCATTAGTACCGAGCGGCGGTGGCCGTCAGAAAAAAAGACTATAGATTAATAATAAATGAGGAGACGACGGGGGAAATGGAGGAGAAGGGGGTCAAGAGCCATTCAATTTGACCCGAAGAAACATGGAGGAAGAAAGCCAAATAACTGACTCAAAAGCGAGAGATACTCGTGCAAAACGACTTCACATCTTTGTTAAGGGCTCCGTACTTCAGGGTTTCGAGTAGGATTCATGGCGGTGGTATTGCGGTAACCTGGCGTGGATCGGCTCTAAGTAACCGCAGATCTGTACTTGCTTGCAATCTCATTAGCACCTGCTAGAATTATCAAATATAGTTTTAGTAGTTAGTAAATTTAAAATCCAAAGGAAAGGTCCGGATTGTTTTTGGTAAAATATTTTTTTCTTATTTGATAAATTAAAAAAGTGCAGTTAATGAAAAATGATTTTAAAATTAATGGAAAATAATAATTTTTTTAATGTAAAATGATTTTTATTCAAAATAAGTGAAAATCATTTTCTATAAATATTGTGATGTGTGCGTGTGTGTGTGTGTGTGTGTGTGTGAGAGAGAGAGAGAGAGAGAGAGAGAGAGAGCAAATTAAAGAGAAAAAATAATTATTTTCAAATTATTATTAATTTTACCAACCGTTGATAATTTTATCATCAATTGTTATTTAATGTTATCACTCTCATAATAAATTATTTTTTTTTTACAACACAACTAAATAATAATAATAAATATTGTATATAAATAAATTATTTTTTCAAATTATATTAATTGTTAAATCTTTCTTCTCCACTCTAATTGAAAAAAAAAATAATAATAATAATCACTCACTAGTTGCAATTCAAAAACCTCCGACCAACATTAGTTCACGTGCACTAAGACAGATTTTTTTTTATTATTATTATTTATAAGCAAAAACACAATAATTATTTTTAACGTATAAAATGCAATAATTATTGAACCATTCAAGGTGTGAAGTTTGCTTGAAGGAAAGTAAAATCCTAAAGCTCTATTGATAGGTTCGCAGGCTAAGCTTAAGGGGCTAATAAACGGCTCTTAAGTGGTGTAAACTAAATGCTTGACTTCGATTTTGTCAATGATTGAGAAGACACTTGTGATTAATGTTGATGGAATAGCAAATAATTACAAAAGGGCCACCACAAGCAGTGAAACATGGCGAATTTATCATTAGCCTATACCACTACTGTACTGCACAATAAGAACCTGCACTGCCTGCTTTGCATGTGTCCTGACTAGAGGCATCCATGTTAAATGTGTTTTGAGTATTGATGCTGTACTTGGTAACCAAATTAGATAGATAGATAAATAAACAAAAAGTTAAAAAAAAAAAAAAGGAAAAGAAAAGAATGTAAATGATGGATGGTGGGTTGTAAACTTGTGATGGTTACTATGATATAGATGTAGATATAGATGTAGACATCGATGCATATGCATATGATCCCAAACCCATCTCCATCCCGTACTTTTCTTTTCTTTCCCAATCGTTGTTTAATGCATTTTTTATTTTTTATTTTAATATTTTGGGGCGATTTTATTCCATTTAGTGGTATGCGAATGTAAAATTGCAGGCGTGCACGACTCGAAAATCCAGTAAAAAAAAAAAAAAAAACAAACTAGTGTTATTAAATTCGACTAGCTTCTTTTAAAAATCTCACGTGAGCTTTTGATCTAAATTGACCCATCAATCCGGCCGTAGAACTAGAAAATCATTGATCTAGTACTGTGTCAAGCCGGATTTTTTTTATATTTATAAAAAAAATTATTACCAATTTAATTGTTATTTTAAATTTTATTCCAAATTATTTTATCACTAAAAAAAATACCTAAATTCAAAGTAAAAATATCTAAATATCAAATTAAAATTTATCAAATAGAAAAACATTTTTATTTATAGCGTTTTACGATGTTGTCAGAAAATGTCAAATAAATAAATGCCATTTTATTTGAATAATTGTAAGAAAAATGTTTACATTGGTCAAGAGTTCATAAAATTATATTATGTAGATAAGTATTATAAAAATATTAAATGTAATTGACCTGTCGATTAAATTATTGAATCATTGGTAGAACTGATTGAACCAGCAACGCAACCCCTCTCCGAGTCAATGTTTCAGCCGAGTTTTACGACTTCCTACAAAACCGCTCTAAATTGAACAGAAATACGGTGATAGCTTTGATGGTATGTGGTGGCGGGCACATGCACGCGAGGAAATTACAGATGCGGCAAAGCCCAAAAAGGCATAGGCAGCATCAAAACTGTGTTATGGGGCAGCAAATAGGAAGCCATTGTTAATCCATACGTCCAAGAACAAGATAGTACGCGTCAAGAAATCATTTTGTTTAAAAATTTTAAATTATTAAAAATTAATCTTTTTTAACATATAAATCACATATTATATTCAAACAGCATTCATTCAAGAACTTGTTGTCGTGAAAACACACGGAAGGAAGTACTCGTGTTCTGCCTGCCAGGGACCTTCGTTAGTGTCACGATTTGGCCACACATCATTGAGGCTAACAACAGAAAAAAAGCAGCAGATACCGACACGCATCATTCATTATATCATACAAAACATTTGGTGGCAAAATCCTAGATTATCAGACAACGAGGGTCAACTTAATATTGTTGCTTGTCTGTCATCGTGTCATGTAGCTAAAATCAATTACCTTCACCTACAGCATTGGATTATTTTTTAAAATTTCAATGGATTCTCTAATCTTGTCTAATGTTGCCTTTCGATCCATTACAAAAGCAATATACATATACATGTAGATAAACTAAAAGCCGAGAACAAGGTGGCCGAGGCAATAATGGGTCTTTGTCAGCGTGCCCTTACAGCCCCAAGGTGACATTATCTTCCATTTACTTGAATGCACATACGTCTTCATTAGATTAGGTTGTGTATTATCAATGAGTAATGCTGCTTTCTTCTTTACCTTTTTTATCAAAGGACTTATACACACACCCACACACACACACACACACACACACAATACTTTAAATGTTCAAAGGGTGGATTGCATTAACCAGTATCATGAGCGAATTTGTGTACACTGCACTAGATAAGTTTGTCTCCTTCATAAAGTGTCCAAAGTTTATGGTACCATGGTATGGTGGTAGCTTGAGATGCCAACTTCTTAGATTCCTATGAAGTTAGAATTCTGTAAAGATATTTTGATTACCAAATAGTTCACAGCTGACAGATAAGCTTGAGATTTAGTCGAGCAAGGCACCGTCAAATGACAAATTTTAATATCCGGATAAACGAATTCAGGACTGCTTTCGAGTGAGAATGGATGACCCGTTTATGATCAATTCATTAATAAAACGCTCTTCGGCATTGACTTACATCGCATGATTGTTTTAACTTACCTAATCTTCCATAAAATAAAATAATGGGAACCGGGGCTTATGAACAGTTGACCGAATCCAGTTCTTGCCTATTAGTTAATGCCATCTACCAAAATGAAAGATGCTATTGGGTGGTTATTGCTATTATTATTATTATTATTATAGAAGATTATGCTCAACCATTTATCTATTGCAAAAGATGATGACAACAATGATGATGATCATAATAATAATAATAATAATAAACAGTACAGTCACTGCAACAAATTAAGATTCAACAGAAGGGGAAAAAAAATTAACAAAACCCTTGGAAAACAAGTACAGGAGTAGTACCAAAGGGAGATGTGGAATCTTGTACTTCAGTCAAGCTGTATCATGGTAGTAGTTTCACTGCAGAGCAGTGTCAGTCTTGGTTTGACGAAGCAAACTGGTGTACATTTGGAATGCAAAATTGTTAAGGATTACAAGTGATCATCACAACGAATACTGTCGTCTTTGATACAGTATGTAAATGAACTGTACTGCACCGGTTTCCAATGAACAATATTCATCATTAAAAAAAAAGAGAGAGAGTAAAAAAAAGAAAAAGAAAAAGCCTCAGCTGTTGAATTTCATACAAACACGAATATTTCCTCCACTTACAAAATTATATAGAGAAGAATCAGCTATAATTACAACCTTTGGATGCATTTTCTCGGCTTTTACCAGTTAAATGCTTCCTGCATTCAGTTCCCCTCAAGATGGGGTGCAAGTTTCCTCACATAAGCATGTTTAACTCGGAGAGGTCGTCCATTGGTATATCCAGGCCTATGGAATCATGGTCATGCAAGCCATCTTCATCAATATTCAACCATGAGGCAATATCTTGGGGCTCCCCAAGTCCAATAGTATCGAATTCGGGTAGTCGCAAGTTCGAAAAATCTTCTGACTTGGATGCATCGTTTGGAATGTTATTAAGAGATGCTGACCTAGCTCCTCTGTCAACATTATTGCTAGCATTAGCCACTCCATTGCTAGACCCGTGGAGTCCATTTCTGGAACTTGAGACATGATTACTCTTCTGCTTGGGCTTTGGCTTTGTTTTGCGCTCAGATCTGATGCCTTCCAATGATGAACGACTACCTCCCATAATGCCATTACTTCTTAAATTATCCTTGTTTTGATCCCTCTCTCTATCACTTCTCTTACCCTTCACGCCCCTGAGAACAGTGCTGTCAAGAGTTGATGTCACTCTTGATGATGCACTGCCAATAACATCATCTATGCGCACTTCCCTCCTCTTACCCCTACTAATGTTATCACTGAAGGAATCATGTCTTTCCGAAGTGCTAGAGATAGCACCTGTAGCAACAAAATGGGACCCACAAAATCATATGTTGTTGTCAATGCATGCAAGCTCTCTTTATATTTACTTTTTCCTCTTCTCTTTGTAGTTTTCAACATCAAGGTTGGGAAGTGAAATGAAGGCTCTCGATAGACATGCAAATACAGTTAAAATCTTTTTTCCCGCTAATAACAGTCTGTCACTTAAAAACCTAATGCTTTCAAAGCTAAGAATACCAGATGCACAACCCCATCAAAGGTCAAAAGCTTAAAGGAAGATCAGAAAGGCATTTATAGATAAGCTCACCACCCCCACCCCACCGCAAAAAAAAAAAAAATGAAATACCTGATCCCCTGGCTTCAGTGCAATGGTTTGTAACTTCATTGCATGTGTTGCTTGCAGTTCCTGAGCCAACACAATCAGCAGATTTGGCATCATTGTTGCACAGATGTGAGCAGAAGATGGCGTCCTGTAGTGCAGGATCACTGAAGCAACTGCTTCCCATGTCTTCAAATTTTCTACATCTATCAAGAGTGCGCTTGACAAAAGCCAATGCAACTTGCTTTGAAACCTTGCGCACTGTGCCTTTTGTATTACTATTACCACGACAAGCCTGTGTAATTGGATTTAGAAACAATTTACTTTTCTGATAAAAAGGACACTTACACATCAGTTTCATACATACAACATGAAGACAGCTAATGGTGACAAATAACAAATTGGTTGTAACAAATACCAAGATTAAGGGAGTGAATCCCAAGTTTTTTTACAACATTTTTTTGGAACTAGTTTCTAAACCTTGCCAAGTGTCCCAAAGAGTGCAACCAGATTCCCTTCTATTCCCCTCCATTCTTTTGTTCACTATTATAATTGCAGGATTCACAAAGAGCAAGAAAAAGATATGAATAATGATTAGAACGCATGTCCAAGTTTCAGTTTAAAGAAGAAGACTGTTGTAAGTTTGAAACATCTGACTTGTTCATGTGCATATGCCACAGAGAAAGAGAGAGAGAGATTTAGGGAAACAAAATGTTGTGGGGAAAATAAAAGAAAGGCCATCTATTGTAGATTTGCAGTCTAAAATAGCTGCTGAATTATCTAAATCACTGCTTAATTTGACTTTTCTTCCTGTATATATTGCATGGTAAACTATCTTCGGATCACTAAAAAATCCTTTGGTGGAGAAAGACAAAATTGTGTTTTCAACAACTAGCACACAAAATGTTTGTCAATCCAAGAAAAGACCAAACACGACAAAGGAAAATCTCTATCTTATTCCTAAGAGAGAAATGAATGCAAATTAATCCACTTCAAAGATCAATAAAAACTTTCTTATTACTATTATTGCAATATGAAATTGAGTTGATATAATGGAGTTAACAATCCACCATATTACATAGATGATCAACAAATGGTTTACAGTCATTCATTCTTCAACCTCAAGAATAAAACACAATATAAAGACTGAGGACAGGTCTTCACCCTATCAAACAAACATAAGAGAGATATAGCACCCACCTTTATGGCTATATCACCAAGTTTTCTATTTGAATTTGGTATGCAAAACAATGTATGCCCCTCCACAACCATAATTTGGTTATCCAAAGAACAACAAAATTACATTGTAACTACTGGTGTCATGAACAGGCTAAATGGCCACTAGCGCACAAAATAAGAAGGTGAAAGAAATAAACAATGACTTCAGAACATGAGCAAAACGAGTACCAGTCGTTTTCTGTAGGCCATCTCAACAAGTTGGTCCATTGCGACCTTTTCAGGATTCCTGCAAATCAAGTTAGGTTACTTCGATACATACAATGTTGGTCTATAGCATATAATGCGTTGCGACTGTCATAAAACCAACCTTCTTTCCTCCTGTATCCCTTTCTGAAGAGCTTTACCAAGTTCCATTAACTTTCTTCTCTTTTGTCCCATCTGTCAGTTGATTAAAGGTGTCAATTGGTTAATCTGGGAAGAACGTGAATAACAGGAAAGATAAAACTACAAAAAAAAAACTCAAAGAAAAAGACTAAAAAACTTTTCTCAGATTAAAGAGCTCAATATAAAGGAATATTTATGGCATAAAACCTGCTGGTATAAGCCTTCCTTAAGTTCCATTATATCTTGATTAATCAATTCTTCTCCTTCTGCTAGATCAGGCTGCATAGGTGCAATATAAACACATAAAAAAGAAACAATATTAAGAGAACCAATAACACAAAAAGAAAAGAAAAAAGTCATATAAAACAATAGTCTACCAATGTCTCAGGGCATAGACCAATACTCTGGAGCTCCAGTAGAAGCCTATCCTCAAGAGACATCAGCTGATATTGGTTATCAGAAGAAAAGGTAGGGACAGCTGAATCCCTCATCCGTGGATGAATCAGATCATTTGAACAGATTTCACTGGCATGCACAATGTCTGAATGAGAAGAATCGTCATCTACCAACCACTGTTTGGTGCTATGTAAAGAACTCGACATGCTTGGATTCCTAATGTTATTGCATGCAACACTCTTATTATCACCAGAAATTCTATCCCAGGAACTATTCTTCTGGGTCTGAAAATTCTCTTTGGACTCAACTTCAGATTCGATTCTGTCCCTATGCTTGGGTTCAATGTCAATCAGATTGCAGGAACCACAATGAGAATCATCACTGGCATAGTGAAGAGAAATATTCTTCCCTTCGCCATGAAGGTAAAATTCTTCAGTTTCATCTTCTTCAATCAATGCCGAGAGTACTCTTTGGTATAATGGAGCACACTTGTCCAATTTTCCCATGTCGACTCTGCGAGGTAAAGAAGCTATCTTGATTGATTCTTGATTAGGGTTGTCCTTTGGTCTTTCACCACCACTACCAGGTAACCCTTTATGCTCAAGGACAGCCTGAAAAAGTGAAGTCCACAATGAAAATTTGTTCTTTCACAATGTTAAGCTCTTTCCTCTGTTTCTTTTACCATTATTCAGATTTCTATATATAAAGACTGAATAAAAGAAATGATTTTTGGCAGTAAATGATAAATCTTCAATTAACAGGATGCAAAATCTATATCCTCCTGTAATGAGAAAAGGTAGGAAAGGGAAAAAACAAGAATAAAAAAACCAGTACCAGAACACTACACCCAACGCCAACCATCTGAGACAAACACTCATCAAGCTCCTCAGCAACACTCAGCTAATCCAAGAACAAAGAAATTGTAAGGGTTACAATTGTTGATATCCACAAATCACAACTCTTGTCCTAATATTACCTGTTGCTTTAGGTAAGACATGTCCTCTGAACTGATGGAAGCAAAAATAGGTTCCATTTTCTTCCAAAAAGGACCAGAACAGGCAAAGTCTAAAAAAAAAAAAGTATTATATGACAGTTTTACTTGATAAGTAGGTCCAAGACAAGGCCAAGATGCATACTGCTAGCACTCCGAGCAGAATTGGCAGCCATAAATAGTTCTTCACGATCATCAGATTCACCTGTAAATGATATGATATTGTTTAGAAAGGGTTGTCAGCAAGATAGACATAAAAGAGAAATGCAAAAGCTGTTCTACCATATTTCAGCTGAGAATGCATTTGCAAATGTGGAAAACAGACACAGCAGAGACAAAGAAACCTAAAATTAAAGAAAAAAAAAACCCTCAAACAGTGAATCCAATATGATATTCAAACATATGTAATTGAACATAAAATTGATGGTCATTAGCAAAGTTTCCTCTAATCACCTCTGAAAAGCTACCAAGAAAAAGTTTAGCCATGCCAAAAGGAGTGAGTCCAACAGGGTAAGTACAAATATGGTTACAGATATTCAACCTAGCTTCAAGATCTCTAATGATCATCATGAATAACAACTTCTAGCCCAGTTTTATTAACCCATTATGGATTTGACAAAAAAATTAGGCTAAAGATTCTCTGATTAATCAATAATACCTGTGAGGTCCAATGAACTTCCATTCACCATTGGCCCAACACGAGCCAGAGCCCTCTGATCTTTCAACTTCTTGGAAGGTGGACGCCCGGTTTTGCTAATTCAAGAAATTTTCATGCTTCAATGATCAGTATTCAGATAATGATTAAGAAAAAAATTATACACAAGTTGGCCAAACATTTATCTTATATAGGGATTTTGCAGGTGGGGTGGGGGGAGGATCCTTACACTTCTCCATGAGGAGAGGGAGGGGGAGGGTTCCTAATAATTTTCCATGAGGAAAGTAAGGCACCTTTTGTTTCTATCAGAAGCAGGCTTCACACTTGGTATTGGCTTTGTCATTGGTAGATTCTCTAACTTCTCCCTTGCTGGAGGGACACCTGTTCTTGATAAGGATGAATCCCTTCCACTCCTTCCTTTTCTTCGTATGCCATCTCCAATCTCATTAGTGTTTAATTTATTTTTCCTCCCAGACAAAAGGAAGGCCCCAAGTTTTTGGGATGCGGTCAGAGTAACCTCACCACTATCTGTTATTTTGTCTTTTGTTTTATTCTCTCCAGCTCCTGACTCTTCACTTTCAGACAAACCAAAGGAAGACGGAACACTCTCAACTTCCCTCTTGACCTTTGGAGCATTGTTCTCCACAGTGTGGGCAATAACTGACCGGTTGGTCCCAACAGAAGAAGTTTGAGCACCAAGATCAGAAGCTGAAAAACATTGAGATGAACTTTGACTTTTATCATGGCCTGAAACTGGAGCAACTACATTTGCTCTCCTCGTACGTGCATTTTTATGTGGTCTTTGACCAACCCACTGAGTAATGACATGTGGAGAACCAGCAGACGTTTGATGCTTCTGATTTTCTGCTACACCCAGCCCTGGAACTTTATTCAAATTGGCAGGCTGTTCCAAACCTTGGACAGAAGTAGATGCAGGGTGAGCTTTCAGTGATGAATCCAGCGGCAAAGTGGAACCAGTTCGTGGCGCTTGACAAATTTTTGCTTTCACAACAGTATTGGGACTGCTTGCCAGCACATCCCCATGGACATTTGTCCTGATAAACAGAACCACAGGGAAATCAACAATCCTTTATTAGCAACTAAAAGAGAATAGAATATCTGACATATAATCCAGCTGAAAATAAATTCAATGTCTTTAAATGACTAAAGCTACATCTCCACCTAAGGGTGAAATTTCAACATGAAAACACATACTTATTGCTTCCTTTTGCAACAATCCTCGGCTCCGTGAGAGCCATATGGTCTCTTAAAAGAGATCCATTTTCCATTTCATTTAAGGGTATTGTACTGGTGTCTGAACTACTAGGCTCTGAACAACCATCCAACTTGTTGATTGCATGCAGTCCAGGGGAGGATTTTGATCTGTAACATACAAGAATCAACCACCAACAAACCTAAAATCGGATCTTTCTTTTTCTCACAATTGGATGAGTTTATACCACAATAATGATAACAATCAGGTTATCAGGATATAGGGACAATCAAGATAAAGAAGAAGAAAGTAATACAATTAAAAAAACTAGCTACACACATCCAAGAAGAACAGACATATTTCTCATTAGTTAAGTAGGAGCAATCAGAGTAAACAGACAATGACAGGCACATGCACACTGTGGTTTGCAACGTAGAATCCAAACATTCTCCCACAGCAACCTAGAAGTTTCAGGGCACATGGTCAATTTGACTACACAACCAATTAGAACTAAGATTATGCTTGCAAGTTTCTTAACAATCAAAACAGCAAAGATGTGGGTTTAATCAAGTTCTGCTTGTTTGCTGGTTTGTTTTCCAGCACTTTACCCAATACCGAATCCAAATAAATAAGCAAATACATACAAACACTTTAAAGGCAGAAGGAAAATGCAAGAATTCCTAGCTTATATTCCCTGATTTAACACATTCAGCCTATTATTACAGCTTATATAATGCATATAACCCTGTTTTTGTGCCTAAATGCTTAATTACAACAAAAGAATCTCATATAATAAGAAACACTATATACAAAGTTTCTCAGTATCTGGCACTATAAATAAACAAGTATCTTCAACAACTACAAATATAAAGATTATGCAGAAATGAAGTATCAGAACAACAGAAACAACACATCGCCCAATTGGAAGGTTGAATTAGCAATCTCAAAAACAAAAGAAGAGAAAAAGAACAAGAGATAAAAAAAAGTAGAATACTGCCAAAAAATTCTCAAACTCAAGCAACTAAGCAGTGGGTTCTACACTGCATTGCACCATAACATATAACCATTAACATAATTATTAATCAAAAATTAAGTAGTCATATTAAATACAAATTACCTAAAACCCTGAGAATCACAAGATAATCGCGACTTAGATTCCGCATTCATTTTTGGATGCATGGCACGTTTTATGTCCTGATCACCATTTATTGAACAGCTACCCACCACACCAATGGAACGTTTCTTTTTGTTTTTGGTTTCACGCTCTTCACCACCAGCAGCCAATTTGCGGATCTTTCCTTCAAACCTAACGGTATCCCCGTCAATATCCTGCCGAATATCTCCACCCTTTGCCACAAGCACCTGCTGCCTTGAGGCAATAGCAGGTCTACCTTCTGCCTGGTAGAACCAGAACAATGGAAAGAATCAACATTCAGAGAATGTATAGGACACTAAAAGAGAAAAACTAGGAGCGTAATGTCAAACAAGACCATTAACACCCTTCTAAACACCCTTGGGACATAAGGCTAACACCACAAATCATCAACCACAAAATCAATTAGTTGACTTACAATCAAAATTTTTGTTTGGAAAACAACAAAATCTCAAGCACATAAATCAAATGATTGTAGGCATTACACAATTGGCTATTTGTAGCAAAAATAAAAAAAGAAAGAACAGGAAATAAATAGAGAAGAAGTAAAACAGTTTTTTAGAATCAGTAAAATTAAAAGAATGTTTAAGACTGTCAAATTGTGAAAACCACAAATAAATTCCCACAGGGCAATCACTTTCAGGCATGCACATTGTGCAAACAGAAGATGAATGCAACCAAGGTAGATAAAAAAATTCACAAATCAGCATCATATATAAGCACATACCCGCACATCAGCCACTGATGTATGAACACGCTTATTTAGCCTAACACTCTTGGCCCTGTCCTCCAATCTTTGAGTCAAAATTTCATGAGGGCTTCTATGAATCAGACTCCCAATCCTTCCTACATTTGCTCCATTTGACCTCTCATTCAATGCAGGATCACTCCTCTGTCGCTTCTTTGAGCTCAAGGCTTCCCTATACTTACCCAATTTGAATAAGGACTTGCGGAACTTTTTTGCTCTATCCCTGGCAGAAGCACATCACATGTTTAATGGAATACCAGTGCTAAAAACATCGTGAGTTCTTCATCAACAAATAGTTTTAAAACAACACCATTAGTTGCAAACCATGTGGGCAAAACATGATTCTACATGTGGAAAGCATTAGTAATGCAATTGGATGAGTTTTAATGACATGCAGAGGTCTATGAATATAGATTAAAAATCAAATGCTCAAAACATTAAGCAAGTGCACCTTTGTGAGGCAAATTGCTATCTCAAACTATATTCAAAACATGAACTACAAGCAATGAATTTGAAATGCTCACCACTAAAACTTGTAACATTACAAAAAACCATAATGCACAACAAATAGCTGCTAGAGAAGTCAATAAAAGGTACCCGGCCTTTCTGGAAGCATCTTTCACACTATCTTTATAGTGCCTTAGCTCCTCTGTTGCCACCGGAGGAGGTGGCTTGGGATGGGACACTGCAAAAGAATTGTCATCTGACATGATACCAAGAGGAACACCCAAAACCCTCCTCAGCTCCACAGAATGTGTACATTTGTGAATGTCTACAGTAATAGGCTCCAGAGGCAAGCACTGAGGCAATGGTGGCATCTCTGATGACATATTACCACTTCCTCGAATTAAATTAACCCCAGGGCTTATCATTTTGCTTTCAGTCTGATATTCAAAGCTGCCAAGACTGCCTCAAGTTGCCCAGGAGGCCAAAACCAAGAATCCAAAATCAATGATCATTGGAGAAATAAATTTGTGTACCAATTGAAAGGAAAATATCAAGGTCAGAAAATAGCCAGCCATTTATTCAGTTAGCTACATTACTCAAAGTATTTAAAAGATCTAGAGGATATTGCTACTGATCATAGCCCCAACCCCGTAAGAAAATCAATTTAAGAAGAAAATGAAAATAAAAAAGAAAGTTTAATTGATCCATAAACAAACACTAGTTCCCAGGGCTCCACATCTTTCTAGAAAAACTGCACAGAAAAGTGCTCCACTGGACATCATAAGAGCCTCCATGAATCAATTGGCTTAGTACGGTTAGCTGATCCACTCATGGCTCGGATAATATCAATATGACAAAAATTACAGTAAATCTCCCCTTTGTCCTGAGTACCAAACGAAACGAGAATTATCCCCCATTACAACATCCAAATTGATTGTATCTAACTCAATTCAACAACAATGTAACTCCACATATGCAAACTTCAAGCAACCCAAACTCGTCCCCACGGCCCACTCCTGCCACCCGCTGCAAAAGCCAGTGCATAAATAACCCATCAGCATAAAATCTAACTTGCCTCATTCAACTACAACCTCCGCAATCAAATCAAAATCTTTTTTTCCAAACTTCTCTCCCACCAAAACCCAAAACCTCAAACGAGCCAAAACCCAGAAATTAGAAACCAGCCAGCCAGCCAACACAATCCTCCGTACACGTCAAATTAGAACCAAACACCACTAAACCACAGATGAAAAACAAGGAAAAATCCCTAGGTTGCATCGAACAATCTCGTGAAAACTTCAACTAGAGAACAAAAGGAACAAAAACCCTAGGTTGCATCGAGACGAAAAATGCTTCCACCTAAAGTCAAAAGCGAAATTAAAGCTAAATAGAGTGAAATTGAGAGCGTTAATTTGGGAATTACCTCTGGATTCAACGAGTTAACGTCCACATCAAACCCCAATTTTTAGACAGAGACAGAGAGAGACCCAGAGAGACAGAGGGAAAATTAGTAAAGTGCATGGCGTTGATGTAAGAATTAGGGCGGGGCGTATGTGCACGTGCGTAAACATGTAGCTCTGGATGTATTCATTGAAACGTCATCGTTTTGATTACTCTCTGTTTAAATCGATAATCCTCTGCATTCGAATAACTTAAGAGGATACCTTCGATCGCTTCAATTATGGATAAACATTGAAATTGAACTCATTTTTACCTATTTTTGAACACTCTACCAAAAATAAATTAGTATTACAGACATTTTTCTACATAATTGTAAGCATCGGCTTACAAATAATTCATCCATTTATAATTTTTTTAAAAAAGGGGTATATATACATTAATTATATAATAAATTAATTATCACTAAACATTTGTTACTTTGTTTTTAAATAATTTATTTATTAAAAAAATAGTTATTAAAAAGTTTATAAAAATTATTTTTTATTATTTGATTATATTATTAAAAATATTAATTTTAATTTTAATTATTAAAAATAAAATTAAAATGATAAAATAAAAAATTTGATATAAATTAATTATTGTTAAAATAAATTTTGATATTAAATAAAAAATTATTATGATAATAATAAAATTAATTTTTAACTAATAAATATAACAATAGAATCAATTAATAATTTATAAAATCAATAATAATTTAAAAATAACTTCTTCTCTCTTTAACTTTTACTTTTTCTCTACTTCATCTATCATAATATTTGCTAAAAATAATTATTATTTATTTTAAATAAAAATTATTTTATGTAAAATGATTATTTTTATAATTTTTTATTATTCATGTATTTTTAATTTATCGAAAATAAAAAATATTTTTTATTGAGAATAAGAAAATTTTAAAGTAAAAATAAACAAAAAGAAATTTTATTGAGAATAAGAATTAAGTAATATCAAAGTATATTTTTTTTAATGGTTACTAAAATTGACAAATAATTAGTCTAACTCAAATAAAGATGTGTGAGATGTTTCATTCAGTCATAAACACATAATTGGCATCAAAATTAACTCTAAATCATAAAAAAAAAAATATATATATATATATATATATATTTATTTATTTATTTATTTTATAAGTATATAAAAATTAAAATATTTAAACAAATATATAATAAGTAAATAAACATTGGTCTAATTTGCTCAACCATTGACAGAGATTGAACCAATAAACCGACTACTTTTATATGATCAATGTTGGGACCGAGTTTATTTTGCCAAAAAATAATCGTAAATTTTGTTCAGGCTCAAAAAAAAAAAAATAATAATAAGTATTATTATGAAAAAAACACAGTTCATGAAATTTATTGGCAGAAGGGATTTCTGCCGTTGGTCAGTGATTTGTCCTCAGGGCTGAAAAGAATTTCCTGTAACGATGAATGTCGTTCATAAATGACTATGAAAAATGTAAAAATCAATGCTGTGGTTCATGTGGTCGATGCCCAGAAGATTAGACCACTTCATCTTGATAACTTCTAATATATGCTACAGCATTACACATAGTCTCTCGTTGAAAACTTCTGAAACTGGTGCATGGTAAAATGGAACCAAGTCCCATGATGCTCAATTAAGAAATTTCAGCTAGTACAGAAAATCTTCCATCAAACTAAACAAATCTGTTTTTGCCAATGCCTCTCAAGTACCCAGTGATGTTCCCTTATTTTCTAACATGTCTAAATCAGCAATGCCTTTTATCATCTGCTATTTATGCCAGCTTTGGTTGGTGCCATTTACACCATGAAGATTCAGTCTGCCACTTTCAAGATGGTGGAAATGTAAATCACAAAGCTACTGCATATTCTCTCTCTCTCTCTCTCTCTCTCTCTCTCTCTCTCTGATGAACCAGCCCTTGAGAGATGAAAGCCAGATTTATATAAACATATGACCAAAAATATGAAAACCTACATATTGGTGCACACCCATTCCCGGTACACCCACAAAAGAAGGAATTGTATTCACTTCCAACTTCTCAAACAACAAAGGTATGATACCTGTTTGCATTCCCTACAATCAATGTACTTTACATGAACAACATGTTGAATGATAGAAAGATCATTTGACAAATCCAAGGTAAAATCATGGACGTACATGGTCTAATGCAAGAGGATCTTCTCCAAGTAAAAGAGCCCTCAAAACAGCCTCGCATAAGCCATTGTAATGCACAATTAAATGTCCACCTTCAGGAACTTCATGATACCGAATCCAGGGTAACTTTTTCGAAATAAATCTTTGCAGTTGAAATGGTACAACTTTGTCTTCATAACCTTGCCAGATGTGAACAGAGCTTTCATTTTGAGGATACGGGTTGCTTAGATCTGTGGGATCAAAGTCCCAGTCACCAAAGCTTGCCATAAAGTCATGGCGAAGCGTATCAAAAATTTCTCTGTCTCGCAATCCATCCTGTAAGGAGAAACATAGACATTGTCTCAGTGATGAATTCAGTTCGCTTGTTTTATACTTAATAATTTCAACTTGTTGTGCTAATGTTGTCTTGCAGGATTAACATTTTCCTCCCTTGTGACGAGACCAGATATTCACCTTGGTTAGCATTGGGAACCCTGGAATCTTTTTCAAGATCTCTATATCGTGAGTGTTAAAGAAGACTGGGTTTTTTTCCAGGACAGAAGTTGAAGGGAGCCATTTCTGTGTAACCCACCACTGCAGTAGTCCAGGGGCATACTTTGAAAACCAGAATGACAACTGAACAAGTCTCCTCCTATAGTCATCTTTTATCAGAGACTTGGGAAGAGAAGGCCATCTATAATTAACAACTGGGACTATAAAAGATGCACCCGCCAACCTGCACAAAGGGCTCTGAGGTGAGTAACAACGTGTCATGATCGAGTTCAAGAGCAAAAACTATGCAGCTAGAATTTTTGACTTATTTTGCCTGTGTGGTATATGTTTGAGGCAACTCCAAATTGGATATGACCCCATTGAGACTCCAATCACATAAAACTTGGATCCCATCTCTAACTGATCTGCAAGTTCTTCAATGTCAAGTGCTTCACTCTTTACCGATCTCCTCGGGTTTGGATCACTTTCTCCATATCCAGCCCGGTCAAATAGAAGAAAGTATATCCCCAGCTCTTCTATCATTTCCTGAAAACTAATGAAATTCACTTTACTTGGCACTAACAATTTAAATCAGCACACTATTTCTACATGGACAGGAAGATTGAACAGAAATTTAGTAAACCATCTATATAAATCCTAGTTAATCTATTTTGGATATATTTTCTTGTAAAAAATGTGAAAACACTATTTATGGAATCAGATCCCCGTTCCCATTCCTTAATGTGTTTGGAGATTTGGACTGGGGATAGTTTATCAGGAACCGAGAAACGACTTTCTTCACATGATTACATACTCATATGGTGAAAAATCGAAGTGGCTTCATTGTAGCTCATTCTCATTCCAAGCAATATAATGGAACCTTAGATCTTTGGAAGCATAAATGGCACACAACGCTGTTAAGCGTGCCAAGAAATTGAATGTGCGTTACTATCATAAACTCATTCTAGAGTGTGTCATATGACAATTCAACCATTTTACACACACACAAGGACATTTTTCTGTGGTTTGGTAAACTTCTTGTTACGTATGAACTATTAAGCAATTTCTATCAATTCAAACAGCCTCATGTTAAACTATTCAAAGTCTCATCCCAATCCCGGGCTAGTTTACCCAATACCATGTGCTAGTTTAATTTCCCTATACATTTCGCGCCCTGTTATTCCTCATACTCTACATGAATGTTGTTATGATTCTAATTATAACGTATGAGATTTCAGTGCCACTATCTCCCGGTTCTTGCAACGGCCAGCCAGGGCACCCAGGCTGCAGAGCATGGTGGATTATTATGGTTCCTAGATACGAGGCACAAGACTTAAGTCCCGCATTGGAAAGTAAGGGACCATAGCCCTAAAACTAGCTATTCGAGTAAGAGAGCACAAAGTCCATTCTGATGTAGGAATAAAGTCTCATACCTTACGAATTAAAATCATAACAAATATCATTCCATCCAAGAAATTATTTTCTTAAATCGAGCAAAAGATGGAAGAGGGTTTTATATCCGTACTTGGGGTGCCAGAAAGTTCATTTCTTTGGAGCTGCCAAAACCGTGAACAATAATGATCTTGTACTTGGCTTTGTTCCTGGGGACTCCATGCTCTACGTAGGCCAGATATCTGCCATCTTGGAGTCTGATTCTCGGAGAATCGCCAACGCAGTCAAATGGTACGTGTTCCACCTGGGGTGGAGGAGGAAGCTGAGTGGCCTGATAAACCATTCCCAGAAGACCAATCATCAAGACAACTTGAACTTCTGTTTTTGGAACCATCCCTGAATGAAAATAAAAATAAAGAACAGATCTTGCTAACACAGATCCAATTCTGTGATAACAGCAATACCCCAGAAAGAACAAGAGAACCAAAAGAATCGGGGCTCACCTGGTTGAAACTCAAAACGTCGCGATGATTCTCAGGAATCCAATGATTGGGATGATGGGGTTTCTCGATTTCCTTCTGTTTTGACTCTTGATTGGTGGCAGCAGAGCGCAAGGAGAAGCAACTTCGACGGCCCCCAGCAGCGGCTGGCGAGGCCTTGTGCTTGTCTTCGCACAGACGATTCCCCAAGAATGATTTTAACTTATGTGGGTATCTCATGTTGTTTTGTGGCTATGCCTCACCTGCTGCTGCCGAGGAGATCTCATGTTGTTGTGTTTGTGTTCTCGGCTTTATGGCTCCAGCCTGCGCTGCTGTTGGAGGAATTTCTTAGGGAATTGGGATGTTATTCCTCCTACCAAAAACCATTGGCCAATTTTTTCGGAGGAACATATGGTGCCTATCAGAGTTCTGCCTTTTTTCGGTCTTTCCTTAGGCATCATCGTTTCTACGAGCCACAGCTTAAGTCAATCGTCTTTATTTATTTATTTTTTTCACTAAATATAAAAAATTATTATTATTATTATTATTATTAGTTAATAATCACTAATGACTGCATTCATTCGACCTCGACTATTTTTTTCCTAAGGAGATGCGAAATTTAAGAATTTAATTTCTTAGTCAAATGCATAAATTATACGTAAAACGACTACTAAGCTTGCGTCTCGGATTTTTAAATATAATTTTATAAAAAAAGCTTAATTTTCATATTTAAAATTATTACATTCAGAATTGAGTTTGTTCTTTTATGTCTCGGGGGAATTTCCTCAATATTTACTCAATCAGAGAGGCTGATTTGTTAAATAAAGCAAATTTTTTTCTATTTGTTGCTAGACAAAGCAAAATTTTCATGCGAATGCGTTGGTGTAAGATAAATTATTTGATGGGCCGCGGGGTTTTTTGTTCTCTCCTTGGAGGCAACAACGTGCGGTGACTTGTAGCAAGACCCTTTCTTTTCTTTTTTTTTTTTTTTTTTTTTGGTCGTTGATCTAACTCAATTTTCATATTATTATTATGGTAGTGGGGTCAATGAAATTTGGGCCGCAAAATCATAACTTAAACTCTTAAGTTTTTTATTTTATATTATATATATATATATATATATATTAGGATGGGCATGGACATATGGTTGTACACTAGTGTGCCTTGAACGAAACATTTTTATTTTTATTTTTATTTTTATTTCCGTACAAATATTTATTCTTCCTTGGATTGCACAATTAGAGATGATCATTTCTTGAACTAGCTCAAACATAAAATACGAGACTTTCGATTTAAAATTTTAGATCATTAACTACTAACTAATTTTGATATTAGGTAACATCTTCTCTTAGATGATTTGATGACTGAGCATTAGATGTGTGTATTTCTTTTGTCCTGTTTAAGGAAAATCCGGGTTTTGCTTCATATGAGTAAAAGCACATTTTCTCTACACTACTCCGTACAAGGAATTTTGTTTTAATCCAAATTAATAATTTTGATATAATGATATATTTGTTTAATGATATATATATATATATATATATATATATGGCCAACAGACACTGCTCCCAAGGGACATGGCAAGTGCCACTGCCAGACTGCCTTGTTGGTTAGTCTTTCTTCCTTATTTATTTATTTATTTATTTTTTATCTCTCGGTCGGTTAGTCAATTTAGAAGCATACGTTCAATAATTTAGTACCAACTAATGTTTTATTAATCCCAATTGGATTAGTTATTAATTTTATTCCCGAAACAAAGGAAGATTTAGATGTATATTAATCTACTCGTTTGGCTTTCACATTTGGAGTTTTGAGTGCAAATGAGGGTGTTTATATGAGATTATTTATTTTTTTATTAAATATGAATAATATAATAAAAATAATTTTCTTTATTCTCATAAATTCTCCAATTTTCTTTGTAAAATCATAATCTAAGGTTTTAAAATTATATTTTAAATTCTTAACCGATAAAATATCTCTAAAAAAAAAAAGCTGGCTTGCCCTTCCCCTAAATTTGATTGCAACCCATTAGGACATTTTTATATTCGGTGGCTGCTTTTCTTGTATAACCATCCTTCTTATGTTACGTGCCAGTCACTTCTTGTTGGCAGATTTTCTCCCGTCAAATTTCACACTTTGCCACCGTGGCCCCGTCACTCTTGTAGCCATTTTCATCTTAATTTCTCTAAATCTTGGATGGAAGTCGATCAAACATAACATCCAACTGTACATAAATGCTGTTTAATAAATATAATATAACTTATATCACATAAACCAATATTTAATACTATATAAATAGTATTTAGTATTATATAAATTTTGCGTAAATTTTTATTTATTTTTATATAACTCTATTTTATAGCCCCAAATATCATATATGTTGTACTAAATATTATTCAAATAATATATCCATATTGTATCCAATTGCGTCTATTAGATGAGGTGACTGAATAAAGTTCTCCTAAAACATGATGCAATTGTACTGAACAAAATCATGATTTAATCCAAGCTAGGCTAGTTTTGCTACTATTATATAATAATATAATAAAATAATTAAAAAGAAAAAAGAAAGAAGGAACTTTAAGTCTGAAAAGGAAATCGGAGAAGTTGGGGTTCGATTTTTATAAAAATCGGACAAAAAATTAAAAATTAAAAAAGAGAGAGAGAGCATAGAATTGAAATTATTATTTAGTTATCATTTGAAGACTTAATTAATTTTTTTTTTGTATTTTGTCAAGTCAGGAAATCTATTGATCCGTAAAATGTACAGTGGATGTCACTTTCTCCGCTCTCGTGTAAGTCTCGATACTCTGACACCTCTAAAATTGATTCCTTTAAATTGCATAAGCACACCATAGAAACGTCACACCATACCTTGGAGATACAAGTTAAAGGGCCATTTGGGGTAACGTAACGAGGCGTAGAAAGAATTTCAGAAGGAAATCGAACTCAATTAAAAAGAAAAAAAAAAGGTTTCCATCTAGCTAGATGAAAACGACTTTCGATTATAATATGTCGTGGAATCTTCATGGAACAACCTTGATTATGTCAATGTCGCGTGTATCTGTGTATGTGTGCATGTATATATCTATATACGTGTAGTTTTTATCCGGGGATGGATTATGACAACGAGGAAAACCGTCACAAATGTGCTTTACTTTCCAAGTTTTATGGTACCCATTTGCCTTTATCTGAGATATAAATGGTAATTTCAGGGAGTAAAGTATCAAACATTAAATGAGAAGATTGGGCCGTTTTCTCGTTGGTGCTGTTGTGGATGATGATGTCGCTACCGTCCCAGGGCTTTTGATTGAACAGTGGGACGAGCTATCCGAATAACGGCTGAAAACGTCTCGATCACACCGGCCCGAGAAAGAAGACTGCAGACACAAAGCTTTGCCAATTTAGAAGGTAACAAGTCATATTGCCACAGGAACGATGCGGGAAACTTGGAGAGAAGCTTACCCCGTGAGGATTTGGAACTTGTGGGAAATGCCTTTTGGCTTGTTAACAATTGTTGGACGTATCAGCGTGATTGGAGAATAAGGGCACGGCTCCAATCATGACAGTGTGGCATGTACTCGAGGCAGCTCCATGACCTGCAGTTATGGAGTGACCAACATAGAGATGCCCGAAAATCTGTTTTGGAATTAGGATTCCTGAACCACACACCAAATTATAAATTTAACAAAAAAAAAGAGGAAAGGGGGTCCCTAGACCCTCGGATGGTTGATAAATTATCTTGCCTATATTAAAAAGTAAGAAAAAGAATAAAAGACACGATAAAAAACACTTGAATGCACTTCAGAAAACCAGATAAAATAAAAAAATACGAAAAGAAGAGAAAAACAAAAAGAACAAGCCTTTTCAGAACTTGGGTTTCCAGACTTGAAAAGCCAGAAATTGCGCCCACATGCGTTACGTATACTTTTTCTCTCTTTTTGTGGACCTAACGTGGGAAACCTGAGGAAGTAGGGTAGATGATGTTGCTTCAAATGACAAGGTGCGTCGCAACCTGTGAGCCCTGGCCTGGGACGCGTTCAAATCACCTTTGCCTATGCAATTTTTTCCGTAAATGAAAATGCTAAGTGCACCAACAAAAATTATATAGGCAGAGTCATGATATATAGCACTCCAAGCAGTTTTCACACAGAAAATAGCACACTCCTTTTGTCTAGATGAAAGACAGCGCTGAAGAGCTTTTAATACACTCACTCATTCCGTCTTTTAGATGAAAGACAGGGCTGAAGAGCTTTTAATACACTCATTTTGTCTTTTAGATGAAAGACAGTGCAGAAGAGCTTTAATGGGATGGGGGGGGGGAGGAACAAGGACACTGAATTCAATTCATTAACTCAACAACTAGGTCACCAGATTTTCTCTTCTCCTAGTTCTTCTCCTGTCATTTACTTCAATTCCAGGCTTCTCCACCTATTTCCTTTTGACTCTCCTTCCCTGCTGCTTGTTTGTTCTGCGTCTCTTATTTAACTAAGAGTGCCCTCAGGATTGCTTCGTATTGCTCACTCTTAAAACACAACATATGTCCGGCGTCAAGAAGCTCATGGTAATGAATCCATGGAAGCTTTTCCGAGATGTACCGGCTTATTTGGAAAGGTATGATTCTGTCTTCATAACCCTGCCACAAATGTACTGAGCCCCCACCTTCTGCGAAGGGATTGGATAGGTCTGGGATATCGAATTCCCATTTTCCCAGACTGACAATCAGGTCTCGATGCAGAGATTCGCCGTCACCTTGCTGCCGAACCTTTTCCTGTATCCAGGATAACAACCAAGCCTTAGACCATCAATAGCAACACAAAACATATTACCATAGCAGCTCATGAAAAAGAACATATTTTGATGTGGGGCAGATGAGTTTTCTTTGACATCTATGCAAAAGAAACTGTGAAAATTTACTGTTGCAAAGATGGTTTGGCTTTCGAAGTACCAAACAGATGTGAAATCTCAACATAGAAACTAAGCCAATGAGAATACTTATTATTAGATCCTATCAAATGAAGTGACTCTTTGTTTATTTTTATTTTTTTTTTTCACTTGGGTAAATTTAGTCCTGTTGTGGAAATGAAATGCCTGCACATCATGCAAAATAAAAATGCTCATGAGAGCACACATTTTCCTTTTCTTTCTTTTTCCAAGGACATTATAAATGAACACTGAAAATGCACTTACCTGAGCGGCATTAGGAATTTTTGAAGCCCCGGAAATAATTTCAATATCTTGTGAATTAAAAATTGCCAAGTTCCCTGACAAAATGCTTAATGAAGTAAACCATTTCTGGGTCATCCACCAGTGGAGTAACCAGGGGGTATAATGTGCAACTCGAAATGTCCATCGATCAGATGTGAGAAGTCTTTGGAGACCCTCTTTTGACAGGATGGCAGGGAGCCAAGGCCACCAGTAGTTCACAAATGGAACTACAAGGGAAGCTCCAGACAACCTGTTATTGTGACTCATAAGACTCTGGTAAAAGCAAAGCACAAGCTTTCAAATATTTGAAAAAAGAAACAAGCTAGTACTTGAACGTGCCTATCTGGTATGTATTTAAGGCAACTGTAAGCGGAGTAAGCACCCATCGAAATTCCTATCACATAAAATTTGGACCCAATCTGCAACTTGTCTGCTAATTCTTCAATATCATATGCTTCACTTTTTATTGATCGTGACGGGTATGGATCACTCTCTCCATAACCAGCTCTATCAAAGAAGAGGAAATATATCTTAAGCTCCTCTATAAGTTCCTGAACAATCAAAACCAAGCCAACAAAACAATGTGACTGACAGAAGAAGAAACAAAGCATTGCAAAGCCTATGACCACCACTACATATGCATCGAAAGGATGCAGAGATAACAATAACACTGCAAATGCAAGAACTCCGGGTGCATCTTAGACTATTAACAAGGTAATATAAAACAAATAGGCACAGCAATAATACAAAAAATGCAAGAACTCCTGATGCATCTTAAACTAGTGACAAGTTAGTATAAAACCAAATATATTTATATTCATGTATAGGCATAAAAAATTATTGTGGAGCCTTCCCTGGTTATCTTACAAAATTACTTTGTTTATATACGTTTACATGTGGGAGCACATGCACATGCTTTATTTCACAGGAATGCATGAAGATCATTCCCATGCCAATATCCAATCTCCCACATAAGCCAAGGAATAAATGTGAGGCTGAATGATTGTTGCACCAGCATTCCTAAATCAGTATTCTTACTTCAAAACAATAAGCATGATGTAAACAAAAGAGAGAATAAAATGTGATTGCAATGAAATTGCATTTACAGGAATCCATACAATACAAGTTGCAGCATCTTCTGAACAAGTAAACAGCTAGAAACCAAACTTCAGATGCACTTTCAATGTGGTGGTCAAGACACCTGAAACTCAAGCCAGTAACACAAGCCCAGAATGAAACCATATGATGCATAAGTATCATGCATAATTCCCTGAGAAGCAAAGGTACAGAGTAATACACAAAATTAATAATAATGCCTCTCTCTCTCTCCCCTTGGGGTGACTATATGGGTTAAATGCATTTCTTCATATCTCTCACAAAATATCACACTAGTGCTGGGTTAAAAGTTTGTTTAAAGATAAGGTATATTGGTTTTCTATGTTGGCCGCAACTTTTTTGGTTAAAACAAGTTCAGACATGAGGAAGAATGCTACATATATCACCACTGTGCAGACTCTTTGGTTGGTCCTTTACGCTGTAATGACTTCGGATTGTCATCCAAAGAGGTTCCACCAATCAATTTCTTAAATGCAGATAAATAATCAACTAGACCATATAATTCAAATTCAATCATTTCTCAGAGAAACTTAAGCAAAAATGCTTTGAAAAGGATACAGATTGTCTCCCAAATCTGATTGCAGGAAAAGTAAAAATTCAACAAAATTCAATCATAATTTACTAATAAGTCACAGTGAAAGAAGCTACAATTAAGAAGAAAATTCAGTTTTACCTGGCAGACGGGTAAGGGAAGATCTTTGGAGCTATCAAAGCCATGAATGACAATGACCTTGAACTTGGCCTCTTCCTTAGGAACTCCCATCTCCCTATAAGCCAAATGCCTCCCATCATTGAGTTTGACTCTTGGTGAAGTGATAGGAGGACCACCGGGTGATCCACATATCTTTGGAGGGGGAGGCTTTAATGCTTGATAAGCCCACCCTAGTAGACCAACTGTGAATGCCAATACTATTGGAGCAAACATTGCTGGAAAAAATAAACACAGATTGTGACATCTTTGAAGCAAAACTGAAAAAAAAAAAAACTTAAGTATTTAGAAGCAAAACTGATAAAAAATAAAAAAAAGGAGTATGAACAAAAATACCCAAATACAATGTTGAAGGTGGGGCTTATTGTGCTAATATCTAAAATATATATGAATTTATTGTAGACCACTAAAATGCTGGAAAATTTCTTCTTATGGCTCTTCGGACTTAAAAGATCTTGTGACATTTCTAAATGTCTTACCTGATTGGAAGAATAAAGCTCAATATTAATTACAAGATGCCGTGACCTGAAATCAAGAGTTCTTGGCTTTGATACAATCAGAAAAAATCATTCGACTGAAAAGCTTAAGCTGATGGATTTGATCTAGGAATACTCTACAAAAAGCACTGCATATAGGTCAAAATTCCCCGGCTCTGAGACCAACAAGTATAAAGCTAAGCACATCAATGCCAAAACACTTGTGCACATAGCTTTCCTAGCAGAACATGATCTCCACTGAGATCATGGCAAGAGCTATGAAGCCTTGCTAGCAGACATAAATTTCATAAATGTTCTGCTGTACAGCAAAACCAGATCCTTTCAGGGTTCTTCACATGATAAGTGGATCTGTTCAACAATTGTTTAGAGATCAAGTGATTTTATACTGAAGTCAAATGATGTTGCCTTAGCAACCATGCTGTTGGTAACACCATGTTGACATACAAGATGATCCATCCAACTGTCCAAGCCCAAACTTTGGTTCGTAGACTTAACTTACCATTTCTCCAGATTCATCCGGAGAGTAGTTGCTACAACCGTACTGAAAGCTAAGAGCTAAAGTTCCCAAGTAGCTCAGAAATCAACATCTAAAACACTTGTTTTGCCGAAACGTAAAATAAAAGGAACCCCGGAAATCAGAACTGAAACTAAAACAAGCCCCATTAATCAGAACCAGAATTCAAACCATATAATGGATAAAAAAGATCCAAACTTTAGGCCAAGAAGGCGGAATCCACCAGGAGCAAGCGTAAAAGAAGCGGGTTGCTACAACCGTACTGAAAGCTAAGAGCAAAAGTTCCCAAGTAGCTCAGAAATCAACATCTAAAACACTTGTTTTCCAAAACATAAAATAAAAGGAAACCCCACAAACCAAAACTGAAACTAAAACAAGCCCATTAATCAGAACCAAAATTCAAACCATATAATGGATCAAAAAGAACGGAACTTAAGGCCAAGAAGGCGGAACCCACCAGGAGCAAGCGGAAAAGAAGTGGGTTTGGCTTTGTTTCCTCGGGTGTGAGCTCTTGCTGATGCAGCAGATACCCTCCTAGCCGATGGACCCGTCATTCCTTCCACTGCTTAAAACGCTGACAACAGCACAGCCCTGCTAGCGCGATGTGGTGGAGCAGACCCAGTTGACAAATGGGAGCCACACAGTCACTGAGAGAGATGGGACAGCTGACAAGCGATTTTTTGAGCGAAGCTCCATGTGCAAGAAAGGATTAAAATCTCGGCGGACAGTCAAAGACAAGATCCAATGGATGATCTAGACCGTTCGTGAATTTGGAGGTTGTAACGGAGACTCAGGAGATGCCACGTTAATGATGACGCGGCAAATTCAGACCACCTTTTGTGGGAACAGAACTAGAGTTTCCTGAACATTGGCCATGCTCCTTGATTGCGTATTTGTCCTAGGTAACTGAGATTGTGTACAATAAAAATACGTAAATAAATATATTTATTTAATTATTAATAACAATATAATGTCTAAATTTGTATTTTTTAACTAATCTTTATAATCTAAAAAAAAAAAGAGGTTTTTAAGAGCATAAAGTCAATATCTTTAAAATCATAAAAATGAACCAAATCCTTCCAATATCTTTTTGGCAAGGAGGCGTTAGAAAGCAACCTTTAGAATGTTAAATAGAATACTCATTTTAATACGTTTTTAATATTTGTTAAATATTTTAAAATATATTTAACAAAATAATAAAATTTAAAATTTTTTAATATATATATTTAGATATTTTTTAATTTATGTATTAAATAATTTTAATTAATATTATATAAAAATTAAATATATATAAAATTAATTTCATAAATCTTAAAATTAACACATATTATAATTTTATATAAATATATTAATAAATAATTTGATAATAAATAAATAATAATCAATAAAATTATTATATCTTGACAATTATATTTTTTATATATATATATATTATAACTATTTTTATGTCATATTTATTTTCTAATTTTTTTAAAGTTTTTATATTATTAAATTTATATTGTATTGTATTAGTGTCTTCGGATTTGAGTATATGCATTAAAGTTTTTCTCCGATTTCTTAAATTCCAACTCAATGTTTAGGATAGACAAAAGAGGAACTCATTTACTTGCAGATGCTAAATTAAACATTATTAGTGAAAGTATAATGTCACGGAATTAGGTTTTATGTGTGCTAAATCATGCAACACTTAATTAATTTTGTATAAGAAAATGAGCAAAATAAGACTTAAGAAATTCGAGAGAATTAACAAAAAGAGTGTGAGAGGGAAGTAAGTGAGTTAGTAATATTTAAAAAATAAAGAGTATAAGAAAATTTTATAAGTGAGTTTCTATTGAATATCTAAAAAGTGTTAAAAGAAATAATATAAATGAATATTTAAAATATTTATAAAAAATATTTTAGAAAATATTAAATACAATCTTTTGAAGCAAATTCTAGATAAGTGTTTTTACTGACTTTTGTTGAAAATTTTTAAATATAGGCATTTCTAGGTACTTCTGCTCTCTTTTAGAATTTTTTGTTGTGTCTGAGCAGGTAAAAGAGGCTCAATAACGCTGCTGGTAGTCCGTAGAGAGGCTCAATATAGCCCGAATTTCTGCCTTCTCACTTGCTAGACGGACTGGGCATAGAGTGTCCACGTGACAATAAGCCCATGTCTTCCGAGGCCGAACCAGGGAAAGCTCACACAGAAGTATGTCCTTAATTATTATTATTATTATTCAGAGCAACAGGCCATATCTCATTTGGGGTGGGGGGGGAGGGGGGGCTTTGCGAGAACGGGCCTAGTGTCCAATTCAAATGTAACCCAAGCTCACTGGAACAGTTTTCAAGTGGGCTAATGCCCTGCAGACATTGAATCTGCGGGCAGAAGCCCAAACCTATTATATAATTTATAAGCAGCCGCAAGTAAAATCTCATCGCTGCCGTTAACCAAAAGTACTAGTAAGTAGAATTATTTGAATCTTTAGTTTTAGATCTAAGGTTTAATCCCATTGCTAATTGTGGTTAAATTCACGTCGATACACAGTAATGGTATTTAAACAAAAGGCACCTAGTTAGATGGATGGAGTTGCTATCAAGTCGAAATTCTAGTACCATATAATATTCACAATTGCTCAAGCTAGCATGTATCCTAGTAGCCACGAATCATGAAAAGAAAAGGTTAGCTTAAGGCTCAAAAATTAAGTACCCCCCAAATCACTCTAGTGGGCATTACTAGAATAAGAAAGGTAAAGAGGCCAATTTCCACATTAGGGGAAATAAAAGATTAAGAGGAAGCCTTTTCCACGTAGAATCGATTCGACTATTTTAGACGTCAATTGATTTTGATTGATTTAGTAAGCAGCACTAATAAAATTTAGTGGCAGAAGAGTGATTTATTTTTCTTTTTCTTTTTTTTTTTTTTTTAAGGATGAATCAGACGGTGAAATTTATCAGTTGGAAAAAATAATTACTACAAATGGCCTAAAAGCCACCTCAAAAAAATATCAAAACTCACATCCAAGTTATAAAGTCAGATTTCCGGAAGATTGTCCACTTCTGCCTTATTGGTACAGGTAAAAGAACAAGCTATCAAATGAAAAAGAAGTTTTATGATTACAAGGAAAATGCCTCTCAGCCTCCAAGATCTCGACACATCTTCAATATCTAAGATAAAGTTTTAGAAGAATCAAATTCGATAATTAGGTGGCGATTCTTAAAGAAATGATTTGATGGGACCAATTTAAGAGACTTTGCAATACCCATAATTACTTTTAGCCTACAGGAGTAAGATTTATTTGTAAATTTAATTGCAAATGCATCCAAAACAAGAATATATAATTAAAAATGAACTACCCAAAACAAGAAGAGTTAGAATTTTATGAGACAAGCTCATAATTTTGCTTGATGCATACACCTCAAGTACTTGGGTAACAGTAAAAAGGACACATTTTGCATAACCCACCAACCAAAAGCAAGGCCAGCTCTTCATTAAAGAGTTGCAGCATGTAGCATGTAGGTAAAAAATACAGAAATCCTCCTCCTCGGTCAACACTGTAAGAAGCATCAAAACAGCAAACCATATATATCCATTGCCCAATTTGCTTTGAAAAAGATATGGAGAATATTGTGTGTTCTTCAGGATAGTCCCGGCATATGACGTTCGGCAGGTGCCTAACAATTAATGTAAGAGAACGAATAAAAAAAACCAAAAAAAAAAGAAGAGAGAGAGAGAGAGAGAGAGAGAGAGGAGAAAAAGTGATTAATGAGAGAATTAAGGAAAGATAAGAACTTTCATGTATTAGAAATTTGCATCTTGTGCTGGCCTGAAAAGTTATTGTATACAGAAATTGGTTTATGATAAAAAATGGCAGAGTTCGCACCAATAAAAGGATTCAATATGCCCTTTGGTATATCATTGATTCTTGTTGATGCATGCATTGCATAGAGGAGAATGACGGAAATTTCTTGATGGAACTGACTGGACACTGAGCTTAATTTTGTCACTATATCCACTGGAGGAAGCAGTAACACTTTTCCTCAGGAACCCTTTTTTTTTTTTTTTTTTTTGTTTTCTTACATAGAAATGGCAGTTCTGAAGATATTTCATGTAGTCCGAGTTATAGGAGTTTGTAAGTTTGATGCATTTTGTTCTCATATCAAAATAATCAATCAAATAATTTGCTGTACCCCAAAAAAAAAAAAAAAAATTCTTGCTGTTGATCTAATTATTACATTAAGAACTTGCTCTCTCTCTCTCTCTCTCTCTCTCTCTCTCTCTCTCTCTCTCTCTGGCCTAGCAGCAATTAAGTATAGCCTAAAGTCGAAACTGTGAGAATTCCTATAATCGGAATTGTAATTTGTTTTTTTCTGTAAAGGATATTTATAACTACAAGAAATGACTAATGTAACTAATCCCAAGTAACTTTTTTAAAAAGTAAAATGAAGGCAAAACATCAATATGAAGTTTGAAAGGGCATTTTAAAGAGCCTTTTATGCGGTGAAATCTTAAAAAATGTTAGATGTTCTAATCTTACTTTTAATTTTACAAAATCTATTGCTACCACTTGAACATAAAATTGAGATTTTTAGAGAGTGACTATATCGTTGCACTACAAGCCAGAGGCATTGACATATATTTAAGAAACATTTAGCAAAATTTAGTTTGGATATGATACACACTATGTTTTCAAATGTAATAAACAACATATTATATTTAATAGTAATTAGTTAACATAACCGAAAAGATATTTTTACCCGTTTTTTTTTTTTGGTAGAGTTGATAATGTTTGGAAAAAAAAAAAGCTCTAATAATTAATAAATTACGAAGAAAAAATATTTAAAATGTATTTTTTGCATAAAACTTTTTAATAACAATATCATCGTTAAAAAAAAAATCAATGTAATAAATAATTTACTTCTAAAATTCAGTTGTGAAATATTTTATTTTCTTTCTTACCAAGCTAAAAAGCTTCTTCAAAATATTTATAATGGCATTTATATAATTATTCTAGACTTTTATTACCATATACTTAATAGAGAAGAAACCCAAATAACATCATTAAATATCCATATATTTAAAGCCAGAAAGTATGTATAATAGATGCTCCATTTTTTTTTTTTTGTTTTTGTTTTTGTTTTGTGAGATGCTCCAATTGAATATAAACGCTTAAACGCAAATGATAGCCATATCTTGGTTATCAATCAGCTTTTACAAATGTAACATTCGGGCACAAAAAAATACGAAGCATCCACTAGAAGACCACAAAACTCTATGACTCTGAGCGCATGCTTTGGCTTTTAAACTATGTGGCGGAAAAATTAATTTGAAAATAGAAAAGAAAGAGAAGGCAAAGATGCTAGAGAAAAAAAAAATAAAATAAAAATGCACTAAGATGCCGGTAGTTTACATCATCAATGTAGTCCTGGAAGAAGAATATGAAGAAAAGAGAGTGCTTTGGTTTCCATATATAGCAATCCAATCTCTCCAATATTTGCAAAGAATATTGAAATGACGCTCCATTAGTGCACTGCTTGGCTTTGTTCGTGGGGTTATGGTTGAGCTACTTTATGTCCCAAACTGCTTACAAGAATAATTCCAGATATAGCGAGGGTTAATTGCATGATCTGGAAATGTTCCTTCGATACCCATCTCGGGAATTTCTCCCTTTTACTTATTCTTAATACAATAGGGTATTTCCTAGCTGAGTAATGTCTTAACAGGATCTGGTGAAATTCTGTCCTTATGTTAAATAAGAACCTCAGTGTGTGGAGAACCCCAGCTGATTTGACCAGTCTAATGTGCCCAGGTAAATAAACAATGATGTACATAACTTGACAAAATTAATAAAATAATACTATTTTTTTAAAAAAAATTATCTTCATTAACTTGCTTTTTCATTATCACAATAATATTTGTATTACTATATTAATCATGTTTAACTGTCTTCGTTGTCTAGACAAATGTTTTCTAATAAGCAAATGACCATATGAGACCTAGAGAAATAGCTAAAGAGAAAGTGTTTCCATATTTCCTACTTCCCCTGAACTGGCACTATTCTCTTTCTCAGTTTCTCTGCCATAAGCCCACTTTTGTTGTCATTTGCTTTACTTTCCTTTCCTAGATTAGTAATGGTGTTTCTTTTGGACACACACACATATGGACACACACACACACACACACACACACACACACACATATTTACACACACAAATGCACACATATTTAATAGTTAATATGTGAGATTCAAACTTAACCTCAGACTTCTTGATTGGAGGCCTTCAGTGTAGAATAAAGATTAAATTTCATCACTTTTGTTGTGCACAACTATTAACTAACTTATGAGACGATACCTTTTGATATATGCATTAGAATTAAAACTCACATTTTGTGAGAATTTGAAAAAGTTGAAATTTGAACTCTTAACCTCTCTTTATGAGCTTTTCTCATGCATGCACCATCAATCATCTAGCACAGAAGAAATTGATTTAATGCATACGTATGCAGATGCAAAGAAGCCTCTTAGCGTAGAAATAGGTACACTGTTCACCACACTGGTGACGTTATAGATACAAAGAAACCTCTTATTACATGCATCAAATGTTATAATGCTAATTAATATCTAATACATTACATTAATTTTTATTTTATTACTTAAAAGCATACTAATAACATATAAAATATATATAATATTATATTTAATATAAATATAATATTATTTAATTTGTATAATTAATTTTTTTTAATTTTTTAGAATCATACATATAATTAATAACACTTTAAAATAGATTTGTAAATTTAATATTATATTTTAATTTAAAATTTGAAATATTAAATTTATAAATTATTTTTATTTATAAATTATTTATTATTTCAATATAAAATTTCTCTAATTATACAACTCATAGACTCAAATTTAAAATTCGAACAAAAATAAGGGTGGGATGAATTTCAAGAAGCCGCTGTCCTAGCATATGACGCCACTTCTAGGCCTTTGAGAGGGGGGAGGGGATGGGGGGGGGGGGAACCGTGAGACTTCGCGGTGGGGCTAAAAGATGGAGATTGTGAAATACGTATACCCCTGCATGGTGCCTGGAAGACCCCATAAGCCCCCCGTCCGTCCCTTTCCTCACATGCAGCAGAACGGCCGCGAGTCCCTCCTGCGACTTGATTTTAACGTCTGCTCTGTGACTAAACTAGCCAGCCAAGTAGCCTTAATTATGATGTGTCAACCTGTACCGTCCCCCATCGCATTAGTGGTGCTGAACGCCGTGACCTATTAATTCATCATGTTTCGCTTTTGCTGCATACAACATATCCATACTAAAAAAGACTATCTCAAATGCGACACAAAAAGAATTGTTATATCCAAAACATTAATTTTCACCATCATTTACTGCACAATTTCAATGATTAGCTAACATAAACCTCATACGTAAATCCAGTTGCTGTCCGGTAAAGGGCTCCTTTCTAGTGAGCAATCTCAATGTTCTTTTGGCAGCTCCGAACCCGAAACTACCAGCTCTTCTCATTACTTGCTTTTGGTCTTGAAAACTATGGAACTTCCTTGCTAGCTGGTGGGGATTTCAATGGTATATGCCATCAAACTTGCAAAATATGTACGTCCAGCTGGTTGGCATGTTTAGTGGTGAACACCAAAAGCATATTTGGATTATTCTCTTCTTTGCTGTGATGCGGACTCTTTGGCTCCAAAGAAATACGATGGTCTTATAAAATGAGGCTCCAAATTGGGGAACAGTGCTTGATGTGATTCCTATGGAGCTTAATCTTTGGCTAAAACTTAAGGATGATAACTATCCAATTGAAAGCCAATCCTTGCTTCTCTCTGCTGATGCTCTTAAAACTTTGGACTGTCCCGAAATCACCTCCTCAACTTCAGACTCGAGTCCCCCTTCGACCACATTGTTTGAAATGGAATGTTGGTGACTCAGTCATTGGGAAGCCCGCTCCTGGGGGCATTGGAGGTGTACTTAGAGACTCTTTTGTCCATTTCATTTGTGTGTTTCCTTATTCTGTTGGTGTGATTGATTCCAACCATGCAGAATTGTTGGCAATTTTCAAGGCTATTAAATTGACGACATCAAATGATGAAATGGAGAATATATGTCTTTCGTTTTAGAATCTGATTCACGCAATGCCCTCATGTGGGGAAACAAGAAAGAGCTGCGGCCTTAGAAATTGAAACAATCTTTCTCATGTATTTTTTTGATACTATCGATCTTTGCTTTTCTTGAACCTTCAAATATATTTGTAAGAATTGTAATTTTATTGCAGATAGTTTAGCAAAATCTTATTAATTGCTGGACAATATAATCTTATTTGCTCGACTTTAATTTTCTTCTTTGATTATTTATCCCCATTCTTTGTTTTTTTTTTAAATTTTCGAACAGTTCTATTTCTTTTTAATAAAATGTGAACGTGGCTTAAAAAAAAGGAAAATTGACCATGTCTGTCGAGCTCATAATTATACATGAACGTGAAGCCCAAGACATAGCTTATACTTTTTATTTTACTTAACAAGTCCTCATGCACGGTAGAGCTAGACCAAAGTAGAAGCTCTAAATGGGTCCATAGCTCAGTGACAGAGCACTTGACTGCAAAATTGAAACTGCAATGAAATTAAATGATAACCAAATGAACTTGAAACAGTATAGTCCGGGCACAAGGCACTTGATTGAACTTCTATATAATCATGAGTCAAATGTAGTGCCCGTTACTGTTAACGATCGTAATCTATGGGTATAAGGGTTCCCAGACCTAAAACCATGGAAAGATTCTGGATGTAGCTTTTTCAGTTTAAATTCTTGATGTTCCACTTTTCAATTTTCTTTTTTTTTTTTTTTTTTTTTGGGTAGTCCCACTAAGTTAATCTCTCCGAGCTTCTCTAGATCACTATGAGGAATAGAGCTCCCAATTGTTCATTATAAATATGGGGCTTCCATCCTTATCACTCCCTCAATAGAGATCTTCCAAAGCAGGAAAAAACATAAAAGGCCGATCACCTTGTCTGTCCTGCAAAAGTCTTGCTGACCATGACAAACGTGTCAACTGATCCTCTTTTGCTAGGGAGGGTGATTGGGGATGTCATTGATCACTTCACTCCCAGCGTAAAGATGACGGTCGCCTACAACTCCAACAAGCAAGTCTACAATGGCCATGAGCTATTCCCATCCGCTGTTACCCAGAAACCCAAGGTTGAGGTTCACGGAGGTGACATGAGATCATTTTTCACCCTGGTAGGAAATATGTATCACCCCTTCATCCATGAAAGCTAAACTTCTGTTGTACGAATGTAAATGAGTTAGAATTTAGAATAATATTGTGTGTGTGTGTGTGTGTGTGTTCATTGAATTGATGAATTTTTACTGGTTCAATTGCAGGTCATGACAGATCCGGATGTTCCTGGTCCTAGTGATCCATACCTGAGGGAGCGTGTACACTGGTATGCCCTAGTAAACTCCTTGCAACCTCCAACTATGTTGAATGAAATCTTCAATTTGTTACATTGTTTGAGCTGGGGCAGCCCTGCTGCCGAAATCATGGTAGCATATAGAACCTGCAGTTACACAATGTACATATAAACCCAAAATTCAACCACATACACATAAAGTGATCCATCCATAAAAAATCAATATTAAAAAAAAAATGTGTGTTGAATCATAACGTCAACTGGTGACTTCGGAATCTAGGGGCTAACTTACATCCCTTTATGTCCTTTTTTACTTAAAAAAAAAAGAAAAAAAAAAGAGTGACCTACCTATGATAAATTGAGCAGTTCAGCTATTCGGACAGAGAGGAAAGGAAATTCCAAAGTAGAAAGCACTGATCTTCACAAATTGTAAGTACAAAAAGAAACTGAGCAAAAATAGTATTAAAAGGACAGCGATGTCACATGCGTATGTAGTAGCAATATGCTCACCATTTGAGCTATAATTTGACTTTATCTTACAGGATGGTGACAGACGTCCCCGGCACCACTGATGCCACATTTGGTAAGACTCTTCTCGACTGCATAAAAGATCTCTTTGCAGAGAGAGAGATCCGGGTTTTGTGTGAATTTTTCTTTTATATATTTATATGGAAATTAAAATAAACCAGGAAGGGAAGTGGTGAGCTACGAGATGCCAAGGCCAAACATAGGGATACACAGGTTTGTGTTCATTCTGTTCAAGCAGAAACGAAGGCAAACAGTGACTCCTCCTTCCTCGAGGGACAGATTCAACACAAGGAAGTTTGCAGAAGAGAATGAGCTTGGCCTGCCTGTTGCAGCTGTCTTCTTCAATGCTCAAAGGGAAACAGCTGCAAGGAGACGCTGACCAATTGAGAGACAAAAGGCACACACGAGAGAAAAACATCAAAAAATTGTCTCATGTTCTTGTAACTCATGAATCATGTAGTTCGTACTATATTTGGAAGCTAATGCCGGGGAAAAATATAATAGAATACGTAACCTAATCATGGTTTCTGCCAGAATAAGGCAGATGGGATGTTTGTTTGACATCCTGCACATAACTATATGATTGCCTAATTTGCCTATGAACATCCTAGAGAAGGGTTGCTATTGGCTTACCGTACGGTAAAGGGGAAACTGCTGGGTTTGGTTGTGTGTAACTCTGTGTTCTTAATTATATAAACTACATATATTCCCTCTCTCTCCTCCTCTCTCTCCCTCTCTCTTCTATAGTCTGTGTGATCAGTTTTCGGGCAATTATATGAACATTTTCAGATTCAGGGTCTGGTAAATTTGGCAATGTTTCGTAACTGTCTGAGACCCTCAGCTTTGATCATGGTATAGGAGTCCTGCAATTCCGAGACTAGTTTTTCGCGCTGAAAGGTTGCTCGAAAATGTTAAATTTGATACATTGGAGACGGAATCCCCTATCTTATAATATTATAATTATTAATGATATATTTTAAATTTTTAATAAATAATTATAATCAATAATAATAATTACAATTTAAATTTAAATCTGTATCTTAGACGCATTCACGCCCATAGAGCCCCTCCAGCGTACCTTTTCGTTGATCTCTGGACTGCCTTGTGTCTTTTGCGCTCTTAGTAACCTCTTGTGATTCGAGTTTTGAGTCAAGTTACTAGAATTTCGTAATCCCAAACATAAATATTTTGCTTTGAATTAAACAGGAAAAATAGTGCCGAGGTACATGTAAATTATCTTGGACCTAGACATCGTTAGGTTATTGTTCATAAATTATATAATATAAATACTTTTTTAACAAATTTTTAAAATATTTAAAATAAATATTTTATTTAAAATTTTAAATAAATGTTACGATATAAAAATTTATAAAATAATGTAAAAGTAATATAAGAATAATATACTAATTTTTTATATTTAATTTTATTTATTTATAAAATTGAATAAAATATAATTAATTAATTTTTGTTTATTATTGCCATATTATTTTGTAAGTATTACTGCATAATTTTTCTTTTTAAAAAAAAAAAATATTATTGATGTTGAAATACAAATTATACCCTTGAAATTTATTAGTAAGTTTATATACTATCTTTCAACTTTAAAATTAAGTCCAAAATATTAAATGCATCATTTTTTATCTTAAGCAATACCAAGATGTGCCGTCCACCTACACCGGATCACGGGTCAATTTTGTAAATATACTGAAAACAACAGTTCCAGTTTTGTGGTTAGAAGAACTAGAATTGAATTGATTACTCACAATTCGATTCCAATTTCATTTTGGGGTCAGCTATAGTTTCCATTCTTATTCTAGTTCAGTACTGAATCCAGTTCCTAACCGTCCCTAACTCCCTTTTTCTTTTTCTTTTTTTTTTTAAAAAAAATTTTGTGAAAAAATAAAAGAAAACGATCATTGTCTTTTCCTTTTTTGTCTTTTTACTGTAGCCCCAGTTCCCTTCTTGCATGACAATTGTTACAGTTACAATTGTTTTTTTTTTTTTTTTTTTTTTGAGAGGACGAACTATACCCAGATCGCTCCCCACGCTTCTAGTTCCAATTTCTATCTAGTTTAATTTCGAACCAGAATCCTAGTTAGACCTACTTCCACTCGTAGTTTTAAACATTGGATGGTATCAACAATTTAACTAAAAATTCAGTGAATCGATTATTGGTCTGTTGCAATTTGGTTAAAAAAAAAAAAGAAAACCCTGATCGGATATTGAATCAGAAAAAATTGTTGAACCCCTAAATGATTTGAACGGCCAAACTGATGAATTAGTCCGATTTGTTTTTTACAAATTTTTTTCTCTTTTTTCCCAAAAAAAAAAAAAATCTATATGATTGTATTATTTTATTTAAACTACTCGCATATATATTTTATTTATTTTTAAATTATATAAAACTGTTAATTATATATATATTTAAATAAATATAAAAACATTGACCTGTTAATCCCACCACTAACCCAACAATCTGACCCGACAATCCGACGAAACAAACTCTTCTTAGCATCAGGATGCGATTCAGTTTTAAATATTATGCCTCGGTCAATGGTCATGTCACCTTTTTTCACATTCTTTTTCATCCATATGCATAGATTATATTTGTGACATTATTCTATCATGTGTCGTCAAAAATTAGTGTAAATAAATAATATCCTACCCGGAAGCTTTCTAATCTATCATATCTCACTCATTTTGCAAATTATAAAAATGATCAAATTGCATTTAAAAATCATCGCAAAATATTTTTATCTGTTTCGAATTAAAAATTATGAATTTTACCCCAAAAGATTCCTTTTGTTTTCTACTTCCAACTTTTTCTCTCCTCGTTGATTGGCTTCTGCTTCCTCCTCCTACATATCCTTTATGTCCAATCACAGCAGACGTGATGCAAGCGAGACCCTTGTGTCCAAAACCAAATAAATGAAAAAAAAAAAAAAACACAAATATCATGTACTTTAATTAAATACAATAAAATTTTATATTATTTAAAATATTTTTTATATATAATATAAAATTATATCATAATTAAATAACTCCATAGAATGAGATTATGTGAGTATAATCCAGTGATAAAAAAAGGAAAAAAAAAGAAGAAAAAAAAATCCCATTTGCCGACAAAATATTTAATCGATAAAATATGATTTATATTATAAAAAATAATAATATTAACATAATATAATTATATTGTGTGTAATTTTATTTTATATACTAATAGTTTTGCAACAAGAAAGAGCTCGAGAGCCGTGCAGCCATCACAAGCACTAAAGAAACGGGGACATGGCTCATGTGCAGTTCAGTTCAGTTCATTACACATCCGGTGGGTGCTTTTAAAATTGACGTGGCAATATATGAGAGGACGAAAAGAAAGCCCGGACGTACGTGCCTGTGTATTAGAAAGACAAGTTGTCCCCAAAAGCAAGCGGCCCCCCTCCCCCCCCCTACCCCGGCGGCTCGTTCAATCTTCCCAAAGTGTCCCGACCCTAGCTCTATCAAAAGATTCCCAACTGCAAATTGCCAAAAAGAAATAAATAAATAAATATATATAAATATATATATATTTTTTTTATTTTTTTTGTGATAAATAAATGAAATTTAAAATAAAAATTATTTTGATATTTTTGATAATTATTATTGTACGATGATATTTATAAATAATATTAGTCATAGGGAGTTAGCAGTTTGCGCCAAGTCCTTTTCGACTAGGTCGTGTCTGGTAGCCTGAGCACGGTCCATGGGATGAGGACCCTTAGCCCTGCCATAACCCGTGAATCAAAAATTGTTCGCTCATTGGCCCGTGATGCTGTGGGTGCTTAGCCGCTGGACATAGCTGTTCTCTTTTTGTACGATGAACATCTTCGGATAAGTCCTCCTCCACTCTTAAATTTTTTTAGTGATTTTTTAAATTAAATTTCAATTTTTTAATTTTTTTAACTTATTCATAAATTTTTAATTTTTATTCAGTACAAACCCCTTCTTTTAGTAAAATTTGGATAACTATCATATATATCGCTTGACTTGATAAAAAAATATGCAAGAAATATTCAAAATATATTTTAAAAATTATTTATACACGTATTTTGTTAAGTTTACTTTTTTTTCCTCATATATATAAAAGAAAAAATTTTTAATTTTTTATATTAATATGAAAAAATAAAAAATTTTACCATTTTGTCTTATATATATATATATAATAAAAAAATTTAACGAAGTAAATTTTTTTAAAATATATTTTAAATATTTTAAATATTATATTTACTGTATTAAATTACATATTTGATTATTTTAATTATTTTTTATAAAAAATTAAATAAAATTTTAAATTAATTTAAAATTTTAATATAATTCAAGATTTAATTAAAAAATTTAAAATTTATTCTAAATTTATCTCCTTATTTAAAATATGACATTATGATAAATAAATAACTATATATATATATATATATATATAATAATTTTAATTATTTAATTGATTGGAACATATTAGAGATTACTGACAATAAAAAATAGAAACATAATATATGATGGGTTTTTTTTTTTCAAAGTACAGAAATATGCCTTTTGTTGCATGCACCACATATATCTAATAAAAAAGACACAAACTAAAAAAAAAAAAAAAGATTAGTTTTTCATATTATACACTATATATTGTAGTACGTACACGTCATTATATCTTTTCGGCTTGCTTATTGGCATGCCATATCGGCTCTCTCTCTTTCTCTTGTTTGTGGGGTGCCGAGGATACTTTCGGAAATGAAGGAAAATTATCTGCTGCTAAAATAAACATTTGAGATTATTGTAAACTATATACAAATGTTTGATGCTATAATTACTTTTTTCTTTTTCAGTGATGAAAAAACTTTCTTTGGTAATTATATTGGTAAATCAAAATTAAAAATTATGTGTTATTATTTTTATTTAAATTTTAATAAAAAATTTATCACTTAATTATTATTAAGTATAAACAAAATTTCTTTCACACTTAATTTTAATCACATTTTGACTGATCTCTTTTATAAAAAAAAATTATTATTTAAATATTATTAAATTTAAATAATTTTTTATATTTAATTTTAATATTAATAAATTTAAAATTTGACACTATATTTTATTATAATTAACAAATAAATGAAAAAAAAAAGAACACAAATATCATATACTTTAATTAAATACAATAAAATTTTATATTATATATATATATATATATATATAATTATATCATATTTAAATAACTCCATAGAATGAGATTATGCGAGTATAATCAAGTTGTAAAAAAGGGAAAAAAAAAGAAGAAAAAAAATCCCACTTTGCGGACAAAATATTTAATCGATAAAATATGATTTATATTATATAAAATAATAATATTAAAACAATATAATTATATTGTGTGTAATTTTATTTTATTCTTTATACTAATAGTTTTGCAAAAAGAAAGAGCTCGAGAGCCGTGCGGCCATCACAAGCAATAAAGAAACGGGGACATGGCTCATGTGGCCATCGATTATCGTTGGTCAGTTCAGTTCATTTCATTACACATCCGGCCGGCGCTTTCAAACTTTGACGTGGCAATATATGAGAGGACGAAAAGAA